>CATIWF010023110.1:0-25296 GCA_949630135.1 Balakata baccata | reverse complement strand
TTGGGTCCAGTTTTCTTAATGGCTTTATACCTAACATATATACCAATTAAATTCTTAGGGTAGGAGTGGGTGTTTTTTTCATATGACCCATTTGGTAAAAATAGAATAAAGACAAAAGAAACCCATAAAAAAGGTTGACCACAAATTCTGAGAGCCCCTTTGCATTCGGAACCTCACTTCCTTGGTCGTTTGTTGGGAGGGCATAAACATTTAGGAAACTTTTGGTAGACCTATGAAATTCTCATTTAAAATTTGAGTTTGGAATTTTATATTGAGTTAAAGCAGTTGAAAAAATAATTCTAATTCTTGTATATTTGATTCACAATATCTTGAATTTTCTGTATTTGGAAATCCTTTACATATTTTTTAAAATAAAATATTTTATATTTTCAAAAATATTCTCCACAAAATTTAATTTAATTTTATTTCTCTTATTTATAGAAATACATCAAATATGAAAATAAAATTTTAATTTCTATTACATGAACACACTAAAGAGGAATCTCAAAACATTGATGAAAGAATAAAATTTCATTTGCTAATGCAATTTTTTTAATTCGTTTAAAATTTCAAACTCATAAATTTATAGTTGCATAAAGAGTATTAATTACTTTAGAAGGGACTAATTTGAAAGAATTAATCTTAATATAGACAAGAGGTGCATTTAAAGCAAAACCTATGTATATGTAAGATCATAATCATTCAAATAGGTGATTGCTAAGTGAATTTCCTACATGCTTGCTAAATTGCAGTCATCTTCATGTGGCTCCTCATTGCCACATATGACTTTTGCTTTTATTTTTATTTATTTATTTCAGATTTGTTTTCCTTGCTTTTATACGAGTTAATTTCACGAAAGGTTATTATATTTTTGATAAATGGTATAAAAATAACTTTTTTAATTTTATTTCCATAAAAATTACTAAATTTTATTTTTTTTTATAAAAATTATTTTCAGTAATTTTCTCACTGGATTGATGATACAGACAACGACGTAATACTACAATTCTCTAAATTTGTTGATGTAGCATCTATGTAAATAATAATATAGTATTACATGTCAAACATTTCAGTAACACACTATCAGCAATTAGGTGAGAAAATTACCTTAAATAATTTTTATAAAAAAAAATAAAATTAAGTAATTTTTATGAAAAAAAATTTTTAAAAATTATATTTACACAACTTATCAAAATTATAATGAACACGGTGAAATTAACCTTTCAGGAATTGGATTTCTTGGAGGATTTGATTTGGTGGGTGGGTCATCTGCGGAGGGACGCCGCATGTTTAGGAGGTGGGTCTCCAACTATCTATCATCCTATTCTTGGTATTTTGTACCCTACCTTCGGGGCCCACACCTCAGATACCACCATTAAAATTTATTTTCCTTTTTTTAAATGATAAAATATTTTCAAAACTCAGAATTATTTTCGCCTAGAATCTTTAAGACATTACATTTTACTTATATTATTTTCTCTTTTTAGTTTTTCTTTATTTTTTAATAATATTATATTTGCATTTTATTCAATAACTTTAATTATTTTACATGGAAAATTAATAAATACGTATTTTTCGTATCAAAACTTGTTATTTTTTAGAATAATTACAAAAATGTCTCTAATGATTTATTTTATTTTTAATTTTGTTAATTGAACTATTTCATTAACATTTCCATTTTGGATAACAGAATACTGATATGAAATATTCAATATATCTAGCAAAACAGTACCAAAATATTTAATAATTTTAAGACTTTAGCATTGGATTTTTCCTAAAAAAAATCCATTGTAAATATTTTACTAAATTAAAATAAATAACTGAATTTTGCTATTATAATTCCTTAAATGCATTTTTATTTTTAATAATGACATAAATAATATTAATTTTTCTTTATCAAAAATTACAAAAAAAAAGGCTTGTAAAAGAGAAATTTTTTACAATCATATAATTACTTTTTTTTTTTTGTGAATTTTATTATGGTGTAAATTGTGAGATTAATTGAGGAAAATTCACTTTTTTAAGTGTTAATTGACTCTTATGACCATATATCTATTGTAGTGTTACTTGTTAGGAAAGTGGTAAACAATTGTTCATTCAGTAAAAAGTACAAAGAAAAAGGAAAATACGAAGAAATCAATCTAACGCATATGTCTCACATAGTGTCCTTAAAATAAATTTGTTCTCTACTATTGGTATTTAGGTTCATCGATGTTTATCTCCCAAGACACAACAGATATCGAGTAGAGATTGAACACCACAAACTCCACTCCCATCGAACTAAAATATATCGCTCACTCTACCACTCAGGAAGAAGAATGAAAAAATGAAGAAAAAGAAGAAGTGGATAAGCTCAAAAGGTTTATCTTCCAAATGAAAATGATCACCTATATATATATACTAGAGGGGAGGAGAGAAGGAAATAAATGTGATTAATTTCCTCATTATGGCTACCTATAGAGTCTTTGTAACTTCCACATAATGGCTATAATTGTGAATAAATCTATATTAATGCTATATATTAAACCTTTGTAACGTCCATATAATGACTATTAATAGCTATATTCATTTATACAATCTTTGTATAGAAGAAGCTTAAAAGATACAATTCTAGAAAAACATGTATCACGCACGAGACATAGTGTCAAGGGTGTGACGACCCGTGCTCCTTCATGTCACTCTTTCTCCTTAATAAAGAGCTTACTTTGAGTTTTAATTTTTATTCACATATTTCACCATTTTGAGCATATGAATATCACAATTTATAGTCCTTACATATTCGGAAACCACCTAAATTTCCCTCTCAAAATCGTCCATTAATTACTATTTTTCAACAATCTCCCACATGAATAAAATAGTGGATGATAAGTAAGACGAACGAAACTTTACTACATGATAGAGTTTGGAGATTGAATCCTGCATATGATAGGTTAAAACCTTCCCTTGTGAAAATATATTTAATTTACCCATTTTCCAGTTGACATGAAATCATTGAACTATTCAGTTTTCTGAGTAAATATGATATATTCCATACATGAATCTCTCTTGACACATTTCAGTTCTCATTGTTATGTTCATTTTGACCCTAAATATCTCATGGTTCTACAAGAGTTTTAGAGAATTGAATTCCACACATTCTCTATTGAATTGGCTCCACTTTACTCTCAAATAGGTGATATCTTGTTCATAAATATCATTAAAAATATAGTTTAATATCATATCAAATTATCACTGATTTTCCCCTACATTGATCCCACTACGTCGTTACAATTAGATTCTCTCATTGAACTTAGATCTTGAGGATCTCCAGTCAACTAGATTGGGTTTTTTTTCGTACTGACTATTACATTCTTATCGATTTATGTACCATTTCTTTCGATGTCTTATCAAATTGCTCTCTATTTAAACCTTTGGTTAGCAAATCTGCAATGTTATCTTTTGATTTCACATAATCAACAGCGATAACTCCTATTAAGAGCAGTTGTCTAATAGTATTATATCTACGACAAATATATTTAGACTTAGTATTATACATATTACTCTGTGCCCTTCCAATTGCAGATTGACTATCACAATATATGCAAATTGGTGGTACGAGACTTTTCTATTTTGGAATATCTTCTAAAAAATTGCATAGCTATTTAATTTCCTTAGCACATTTGTCTAATGCAGTAAACTCAGATTCCATCGTGGATCTAGCTATACCATTATGTTGATAAAATACTTGGTAAATTCAACAAGGATGATACCAGTATTGCTAGATGGAGGCTCAAATCCAATGGAGTTCTAGCAATATTTGTATCATCCTTGTTAAATTTACCAAGTATTTTATCAACATAGTGTGTTAGACTCAAGGTCAGTCCATATGATCTTTTAGAAGTTTTAGTTCCTAGAATTACATTTACTAGTCCTATATCTTTCATATCAAACTTCAAGTTTAATATATCCTTGGTATATTTGACCATCTTATCATTACTATCAATAATGAGCATGTCATCAGCATATAGACATAGCATAACATAACTATCACTAGTGCCTTTAACATAACATATTTATCACACTTACTGATTTTGAATTCGTTAGATGGCATTGCACTATCAAATTTTTTATGCCATTACTTTGACGCTTGCTTTAAACCATATAAAGATTTAACCAATCTACAAACTTTCTTTTCTTGTCCTGGGACAATAAACCATTCAGGTTATACTATGTAGATTTCCTTATCTAAATCTCCATTTAGGAAAGCATTCTTTGCATCCATTTGATGTATTTCAAGATTACGTAACGCAACAATCGCAATAATCATTCTTATATAATTGATTCTGGTTATAGGAGAATATGTATTAAAATAATAGGCCTTCCTTTTGCCTATAAAGTTTTATCACAAGCCTAGATTTATACTTATCAATTGAATCATTTGCCTTCATTTTCCTTTTGAAGATCCATTTGGATCCTAGTGGTTTACATCCTAGAGGTAAATCCACTAATTCTCAAGTATGATTCTGCATGATGGAATCAACCTCACTCTTAATGGCCTCTTTCTAGAGAAGACTTTCGAAAGAGTTTACAACCTCACTATAAGTTTGAGGTTCTGCTTCTAGCATATAGGTCAGAAAATCTGGTCTAAAAGACTTTTTTGTCTATGCTCCTTTAACACGTCTGAGCTTTATCTCAATAGGCTTATTCTCAATGTCATATTCTTCATCATGAACTTGATCTTGATTTGAACTATTTCCAATAATATCCTTAAAAGGTCTTTTGGATGAATTCACCTCTACTAAAGTCTTACTAGGAAATATATGTTCAAAGAACGACGCATTCCTTGATTCCATTATTATATTCTTGTGAATATTAGGAATTTCTGATTTATATACAAGAAATCGTTAAAATACTACTACTATATGGATAACCAATGAAAATGCAATCAACTAATCTTAGCCCCATTTTCACTTTCTTTTGAGTAGGAATGACCACTTTACCAAAACACCCCCACACTCATAAGTATTTATAGGAGAGTTTTCTTTCATTCCATAATTCATAAAGAGTTTTATCTTACTTACTACGAGGCACCTTATTTATACAGCTTCTCCCTGCATGTTTTGAGGTAACTCATAACTTATTGGTATTGCATTCATCATTTTTTTCAAGGTACGATCTTTTCTTTCAGCCATACTATTAGACTGAGGTGAATAAAGTGTCGTGCTCTCATGTATAATTCCATATTGTGCACAGAATTCTCCAAATGGCACCTTATACTCACTACCATGGTTAGTTCTCAATACCTTAATGTTCCTATTGAGTTGATTCTCAACCTCAATTTTATAGAGTTTAAATATCTCTATAATCTCATCTTTGTTCTTAAGCAAATATACCTAACAATACTTTGTGCGATCATCTATAAGTGTGATAAAATATTTATTTCTATCTCTTGCTTGAACAAATTTTAAATCACATACATCACTATCAATTAGATCAATTGGTTGTTTCTCTTTCAACATTTTGAAAAGATGAAGTGGTTAGTTTTGCCTCAACACAAATTTCACATTAATGTTTTGAATTAATGTTGATATCAGGTATGTGGTCCAAGTTAATTAGCCTTCTCAAGGTATTATAATTAACATGTCCTAGTCTACTATGCCATAAACTGGAAGACTCGAGCAAATAAGCTAAAGAGGTATTCTCATTAACACATTTAACAATTGTTACATTTAGCTTAAAATGCCTATCAACAACATACTCTCTATCCACATACATTCCATCTTTAGACAAAACAACTTTGTCTGACTTAAAAATCATTTTGAAACCATGCTTGTTAAATAAAGAACCTAACACTTGCGAATTTCAAGAACAAACAAGACATTATTCAGAGTCAGCTCATTTCCAAAAGTCATTTTTAGCACAACTTGTCTTTCACTAAAAACTTCAGAAGTGGTTGAATTGCCCATATACAATTGTTCTCACTTTTCGCCTTGAAAATAGAGAACATCTCATCTCATGGTCTGAGCAAATGTGTCTTATAGCACCGGTGTCAATCCACCACTTTTTTTAGGTTAGACCCAACAAGATTCACTTCTGATATCACAGCAGCAAGATTCATATCAGAAATCTCTTGAGTAATACTCTACAAAAGATTTGCTTAATTGCTCTTCTTTTTCTTTGAAAGTCTACATTATGAAGCCTTGTGATCCATCTTGTCACAGTTGAAGCACTTGACTAGAAATTTCTTTTAGAAACTCCGCCTTTGGGATCTGTCTTGAGCTCCTTGAATTTTTTCTTTTTGGAATTTGAATTTTGTCTATATTCAACAATATTCAACTTTGCCTCATAAGAATCCAGTCCCCTTCTCTCAGAGCCTTGATTGTCTTCCTTAATTCAAAGTCTAACCATAAGCTCTTCAATGTTCATTTCCTTTCACTAATGCTTAAGGTAATTTTTTAAATCCTTCCAACCAGGAGGTAACTTTTCAATTACACCAGCCACTTGGAAGGTTTCACTCAAGTTCATTCTTTCAGCATGAATATCATGGAGAATGACTTGTGGCTTCTGTACTTGACTTACTAGAGTCTTCAAATCCACCATTTTATAGTTTAGAAAACGTCCCACTATAAATTTTTTGGTACTGTCATCCTCAGATTTGTATTTCCAGACCAAAGATTTCCACAACTGCTTGTAGTCTTAATTCTACTATACACATTGTATAATGAATCATGCAGCTCATTCATGATATAATTCCTATATAGAAATTCGTAATGATATCAACTGTCATGAGCCATTCTCACTTGGACATCTTGCTCATCCTCTTTAAGAGTAAGAGCATCCTTAGTTAAGAACCGTGCAAGGTTTAAGGTGATTAGGTAAAACAATATTTTATGGTTTCTCCCTATGGTTCATAGGTACCGTCACAGACACAACCGAAGAGATAATCCCTACAGTAGAAGTCGATGGCTAGGAACCATATTGAACTTTGGTAGCAGATACCGTGTTCTCCGTTTCACACTGAAAATAGCAAACAATCAGTATTACTTCCAAAAAAATTAATAAATTGAAGTATTGAAATTAACAAGAAAGAATTTGTCTTTAGATTGTTAGAAAAGTGGTAGACAATTGTTAATTCAGTAAAAAATTCAGAGAAGAAGGAAAACACGAAGAGACCAATTTAAGACCTATGTCTCACACAGTATCCTTAAGATAAATTCATCTCTTATCACTAGTAATTAGATTTATTGGCATTTGTCTCCTAAAATACAACAAATATCAACTGGAGATTGAACACTACAAACTCTACTCTGACGGTGTTTGGAATTACTGTCAGTGTCCTAAAAACATGTTTTGAATTTTTTTTATTTAATTGACTGGTTTTTTTAAAATTTTTTATAAACTATCTTTTCAAAACTGCTTTTGGAAAAAATATATATTTTTATACTTCTATCAAAAACAGTTTTCAAACCTAAAAAAATTTAAAAATATAAATTTTTTTTTTTAAAACACTTTTCCGAAACTCAATCCCTAACGGGCCCTCCCAGTGAACTGAAATATATCGCTCACTCTTTCATTTGAGAAGAAGAATGAAAGAATGGACAAGAAGAGGATAAACTCAAAAGGTTCATCTTCCAAATGAAAATGATCACTTATATATATACTAGAAGGGAGGAGAGAAGGAAATAAATGTGATTAATTTCCTCATTATGGTTGCCCATAAAGTTTTTGTAACTTCCACATAATGGCCGTAATTGTGAATAAATCTCCATTAATGCTACATATTAAACCTTTGTAACATCCACATAATGACCATGTTGTAACATTTATACATAAGAAGTTCAAAAGACACAATTCCAATAAAAACACATGTTACGCACGAGATAGTGTCACGGATGTGACAACTTGTGCACTCTCATGTCACTTTTTTTCTACTTAGCAAGTAATTTATTTTAAACTTTAATTTTTATTTACACACTCGCAAATTTTGAGTATTTAAATATCACAATTCATAATCCTCACATATTTGAGAACTACTCGAATTTTCCTCTCAAAATAGTCCATTAATCACAAATTTCCAACATTAATTTGAGAAAAACTTAATTTTTTAATGATTCAAATATCATCGAATTTTCTAGAAAATTTTGACTCAAAATTTTAAAACTTATTGGTGATAATAAATATATCTTAAAATTCATTGCAAAAATTTTAAAATATTTAGTGGACAATACTTTATAAGGTTCCATTTAATTTAGCTATTGAATGTGTAACAACTGATAGTAAATTGATATTTGTTATTTCATAAAATTAACTGAATTGTTAGTGCTATAATATAAAATAAATAATATAAATATCATTTATTTAATTTATAACATATTTTTTTTGTCCAAAAAAGATAAGCCTAATCCTATTTAATTTAACCATTTATTGAATTGACCTTAGTTAAACAAATGATTTTTGCTTAGTATTTTCAAAAATACTCTTCATTTATTATTATCTTGAAAATAACTGTTTGATCTCTTTTAATACAAAACTCAAATTAAGATTCATATAAAAGCCAAACAATTTCAAAAGTTATTTAAACAAAGAGTTAAAAAAATAAATAGACATTTGAGCATATTTAATAAGAGCACATATAAATAAGGGTATATTTATAAGGGTATAGATAAGCCTAGTCCTCATGTAAATGCCAATAAATTTCAAATTTGTTTTTTGAAAAGATAAATTTCAAGAGTTATTTAAAGTAGGAGTTGAAAAAAAAAAGTAAATAAATATTTAGGTATATTTAATATGGGGGTATATATAAATAAGGATATCTTTACTCTTTTTTTTTTTAATTATTGCTTTAAATAATTTTTGAAATTGATTAGCATTTATATGCGTATATATAAATATGGATATAAAATAACTATACTTCAAAAAAGGAAATTGACCTATAATTTCAGACGGTAAAAAATATAAAGTGGATATATCTTTTCCAAATGGAGGAAATAATATGTTACTTAATTGATATAATTAATTATTTTAACAAATTAAAAATCATAATAATAATAATATTAATGATTGAATAATTTTTTTAAAAAAGTATATAATATATAGTAACTAAATAAAAATAAATTAAAAATTTACTATATATATATATATATATATATAAGGATAATTTAGTGTAAACATTTAATTTTTATATTTAAAAAAGTTCCAGTTATCGATGAAAAACCCTAATTGAAAATTTTTAATCAATAATTATTTAGTACTCCAAATTTGGAAAGATTTAAACAAGTTTATCAAATACTTATAGATTAACAGTTGGATAAAAATAACTATCCATTGTCTCACATAGTTAAATTAAACAACCACCAGATAAAAAAACACATTATTAAACATTTTTAATTTATTCATTTTATTTTATAGAATTTTAAAATTTTAAATGTATTTTATTAATCATTCACAAATTTCAAACAAATGCAAAAATTTTAATAAAAATAATGAGTTGGTGGTCAAATCAAATAATATGTTGAGGATTATAAAAACGCCAAGGTGTAAATCAACTTTTCAATTATACTTTACAGCATCAGTCATATTTTCAAATTTAATTTAGTATAATTAAGTCTTTAAAATTTTTTAAATTAGTACAATTAAATCCTTAAAATATAGCTTTATTAATATCGTTAGCTTAACTTTATTGAATTAATTTTTTTTTAATCAATTAGAAGTTGACAAATGTTATACTGTATCGTTTAACTAATTAAAAAAAAAAGTAAAAAAGTCAAATTAGCTACTAACTATATTTAAAAGTACAAATCAAATTTTAAAAACTTAAATCCTTCATGTTACAATTCAAAATATCACATTCAATAAAACTCGATGAATTAACTTAGTTACCAATAACACACTAACATATAAAATTTTTTAGCTTAACTTAAAATTTATTTTCCTTTTTATCTTTGTAAAAAAATATATTACATTAAAAAATATTTTTTATAATAAAAAATAAATTAATTTATTCATAATAATAAATTTAATTTAGTCATAATAATAAAATTAATTTTTTCATAATAAACAAATAAAATTTTAATTTAATTAATTAATAAATTATATTAACTAAATTATTATGAAAATAAATTAATTAATAAATTATATGATGATTTGTATCATATTTTTAATACAATAATTATTAAATTATGTTTACATTGCCTTTTTTCCAAACATGTTTAGGTTTCTTAAAATATTAAATTTGAGTTTTCATTGAATATTCTACGAACATGAGATCGTATGTATAATATCTTTCAGAATAACTATTTTTCTATATAAGGTAGAAATATGATACAAATACTTAAATAAAAATCTGTTCATGCTTTTACTAATTAAAAATTAGTTTATTTAATTGTAATGTAGTATAATATGACTGTAATTTTTGTATAATTTATAATTCTTGCATTTTAAATTAAAAAGTTAAATTAACTTTTAAATTAAAAATTTAGAAAAAAAAAGCATTTATCATCATATAATTTTTTTTAAGTTATATTTCATAATAACTTAGTTATATAATTAATTAATTCAATTAAATAAATTAAAAATTAATTTATTCATTATGAAAAAATAATTTTATTATTATCAAATTTTAATTAATTTTTTATTATGAAAAATTATTTCTTAATATCATTTTTTTAACATATTTCTTAATATAATTTATTCTTTTACAAAAATGAAAAGAAAAATAAATCTAAGCCAACTAAAAAATATTATGCATCAATATGTGATTGATAACTAAGTTAATACAACAGATTTTATTAAATTTGATAGAAATCAGAATAGTTTATGAATTTATTTAAACTGAATTGTAATATAAAAGATTTAATTATACATAATTAATAGTTTAGGATCTAATTTATATTTATAGGTATAATTTAGGAATTGATTTGACTCTTTTTCCTTTTTTTAGTCGGTTAAATGATACTATTTTAAATACACAGCACATGTTAATTTCTAATTAGTTTAAATAGAATCAATTTGGTTTAATAGAATTAGATTAACAAGTGCTAATAAACCTATATTTTAAAAATTTAATTGTACTAATTTAAATTTTAAAAAAATTTAGTTATAATGAATCAAAATTAAAAGTTTTACTCGTATATAATTAAGGGACTGCCTTCTAAAAATTAAGTAATTTGAGCTTTTCCCGTTGAGATGGACAGCACCTGTTCCATTATATCGTCGAGCTGACACGAAAATGAAAAATAGAAAAAGGAAAAGAAAATTTTATTAAAAAATTGAAAAGAAAACAAAACAAAAACTCTTTAATTTTTTTTTAAAGTCATATGAGGATAGTAATTTTTAATTCACTTAGTTATTTAAAATTTTTTTTAGTTTATTTTATTTTTATTTAATTGGTAAAAATATATATAGAATCTTTTAATACTAATATAATAAAAAATAATATTTAATTTGACCGCGTGTAAATAGTTAAATGGATAGGTAAATAGATTAAAAATCATTACAAAAATTTAAATGGCAAAATCAAGTATCTGTAGGAGACGGTATGAGTTAAGCCATCTTTTTTCTTATTCATTCCGCGAACACAAGCCCTAGTGGTCGTGGCGTTCGTGGGTTTTTGCCGTTATAATCTTTCGCCTTTCCCTCTCTTCATTCTTCCCCTTTTCCCTCATCGATATAATAACTTAGAAAAGGAGATTCTTTTCTGTTTTTCTCGTAATAATGCTAAATGCATAATAGTTTTTTAATTTTTTTTCCTGGATGGGTAAATATAGTTTTGTGACATAAACACCAACACTCAATCTCTTGCTTCGTTTCGAGGAACAAACACAAGGAAGAAAGAAAGGGAAAGATTGTTGCTTTCTTCTCTTGCAGGAAAAATCCCATTTCTATTCTTGTAAGCCTCTTCGTTCTCTCTCATTAAATTTCAATATTCACACGGTTCCTATAATTTTCTGTACAATTATCTGTGTAATCATTGTCAAGGTGATAGCTTTTCCCTAACTCTCTTTTTCTCTCTTCGTTTTTTATTTTTGATTTGGGTTTTCCCTGCCACATTTTTGTTCACATTTTTCTTTCTGGGTTTTTCAATTTTTTCTTCTATAATATGAGTCTTCTTTATTTTCTCAGTTAACGTGTAAATTATGTTGTTTGTTTTTAATGTGGGTTTAATTTTAATGTGCATTATTTTATCCTTTGTTGTTTCTATCCGTTTGTGCTTTTGCTTTCTAGGTTTTGTTCTTTGAAGGAAAACCTGTTATATCTCTTTCCATTTGTAGGTAAAGGCGCCTCTATTTTCACTCTTTTTCCCTCTTTAACTTTTCCATGTATGGTTTGGATGATGTGGTTATTTTGTTTTTGATGCTGTTGAGTATTGCTTTTTATCTTAATGAGCTGGACTCCTTTTTCAGAACTATCTATTCCATTACTTTTGTTTACATGATCTATAGGTTTCTTTTCTCATATTAGGTATTTGCCCATTCATACATTGTTCGATTGCTGAGAATAACAAGAGAAAGACAAGTAAATATAGTTCTTAATCTTTTGTTTGTTTGAAAGTTAAGATGCTTCTAGAATTTTAGAAATTAAAGCCAATCAATAGAAATGGGGTTCATTTCCATAAAGAGATTTTATCAACTGTTTATCTTATATCAATGGTTCGTCTGCAGTTAATTTGATGGTTGCCTGTTTTTAACCTTCAAAGTTATTTTGGCTTGATTTTGTAGGGAATTTTACCGGTACCTAATTTCTTGGACTTTGTAGCGTCAAGGCAGCATATATGGTTTGCTTAGATCTTAATTCCTGTTCTATTTTCAAAATCTTCTAAATTACATATACATTATGCAACTTGAAGGATGGGGGATCATTTTGTCTTGCTGGTAGACCGGTTGCTAACTGAATCCACCCTTGAAGCAGCTATTGAGAGTAAAAATTGCTGTAAGCTTGGCACTCCTTCTGCAAGCCAAAATAACACCACCGACTTCTCACCCCATAGGATGGATTTAGATTTTAGGTCATCTTCAAGAAAACTAGTAGAGTGTAGAATATGCCATGATGAGGATGAAGACACAAACATGGAGGTACCATGCTCTTGTTGTGGCAGCTTGAAGGTCAGTTGTAGTTTAATCTGCTGAACTGATTATTATTTAGATATTAAAGACGCTTTGTTGGTGACCAAGAGCCAAATTCATGGCCTGTGTTCATATATATATATCAAATGCTTTTGTTCAGTTAATGAAATTTCCAAATGCCTATAAGTGAATCATTTTTTTGGCAAATAATGCAATTGTTAATGCTTGAAAAAGGAGCTAGTTGCAGAGGTTTTATAAGTGAATGTGTAGGTAATAATGTAAGGTAATTACTATCACATAGGTTTTGTTGCATAATGGCATTGTGCTCATTAAAATCACAAAATGTAATAGGGATTGTGTACCATCAACAAAGTGAGAAGAGTCATATAATTTATTTGCTATTGTGTAGTTTGAATTATGTCTTAGCAAGTGTATCATAATGAAAAAAATGACAGTGCTTGATGGATTGGAAGTCTTTGATAGGATTTGATAGCCTATTTGGCAGGAAAATATAATGTGTCCGTAAGGGGCTTAATTAATTGCAATTATAGTGCTGCATATGAAAATCAAATTTAAAAATATGCTAAAGTTGATTAGCTGAATTACAGAAATATTAGGATTGATTGATCTTCCTCTCCTTCTGCTTCACCCTTAACTCCAAGTGAAACCCAGTGGCCATTTTGCTTTACCTTTTCTTTGTATGGAAAAGAGAAGAAAGAAGAAAAGGATGAAGAAAATGTTCTATGTTAAATCAGTTATTGAGTAACATTTTAATTCATTTTAAATCAGTTGTTGAGTAACAATTTAGGTTGTTGTTATGGAGGAACCCTGCAACAGACTTGTGGATAAGATTTGTCTTAATCTGAAATTCACTACAGCTATTTAGAGAAGTTTGTGAATCCCTGAGAGTGGATATTACAGGAAGAATTGTGGGAATGCTTTTTCTTACAATTTTTGAGGGATGGTGCCTAAAATCGTAATTCATTTTTGTCATGTAAAGTTTCGTTGATGGTTCCTGACAGTACATATGAAGTCACTGGTTTCCCATTACTTTAATATGTTGCAGTATGCTCATCGGAAATGTGTCCAAAGGTGGTGCAACGAGAAGGGCGATACAATCTGCGAGATCTGTTGCCAGGTGCACCATTATATTCTATTTTTGATCCCTGAATTTTATGTGTTCTGACTTTCTATCATTTTGAAGTGGATTTTGAGCACTTAAGAGTTGATAAATGACAGCAATTTAGGCCTGGTTATACAGCACCGCCTCCTTTGTTTCACTATGGTGGAATTCCTATGAATTTCAGGTATGTACTCTTAATTATGAATGCTCTTCAACCTAGATGTTCATATTCTTGAATGATGTATTCATTTCCTTTTGAATTACTCATTTAAGAAAATTAACAGTGGGAGATTTTATTTTCAGAGGAAATTGGGAGATACCCAGAAGGGATTTACATCATCCTGGATTCATAGCTATGGTTTCCACAGACCGGGAATATCTAGACTCTGACTTTGATGATTATCCGACTCACTCTCCTAGAAGTCTGATGTGCTGTCGCATTGTTGCTATAATTGTAGAGATCTCCTCTTTCTCTCTCTTTGTGCATGCTTACATAATTGCTTTCATGTCTTAGCATATGGTATTGTTTTGATCAATGACTAATTGAAGTCAATCATACTGCTTTTCGCTCTGTTAGTGTGGACAAAATTTTAAGTGAAGCTAAGAGACATGGTTGACATTTTCCTATATTCTAATCTAAATATCTCACTAACAAACATAAACGTTCAAAGGAAATTTCTGATCTGCAGCAGCATTATCCACCATAGTCTTTCTTCTCGTTCTTTTCACACAAGGGAAGAGTAGGGATTTTCTTTTTGCCCAATTAAGTGGGAACTTCTAAGATAAAGCACTGGCATTAATTTTAGCAGTATTTTGCTTTGTGCCAAGCAATTTTAGGGGCCATGTGGCAAACACTATTGAGTCCCTTTGCTCAGCTTAGCTGCCATATAGATTATAGATTTGGCTCATCCAAGACCTCATTGTCTGGGTGATCAAGATTAGCAGTAAAATATAATTTTACTGAGCTTTATTTCTTCTTCATATTTTTCTTTTCTTCCTGTCACCTGTCTCTTGTCAGTTAGAGCACATTCATGGAATCTAAACACAAATTTACCAAACAATAATTTATAATTCTAATATTTTGTTATACTTGAACAAAAACTATTTTGAATTGGGTTGTCTGTGATCATGTCATATGTTTATTTATTGATTGGATTCTTGCATATCCATTACAAAATTGCAAATTCTTTGTCCATCTGCAGTTCATGGTTCTTCTGGTTTTACGCCATACACTTCCAATCATCATTACTGGAGCTGGAGATTACTCAACAACATTGTTCATGGTGAGGCTGGGGCTGGGGCTGGGGCTACACTATTTCTTTTTATAGAATGATTGAGGTTTTTTTCAGCAAGTGCTGTGCTGTAAATATCTAAGCATATTTTATGCTGCAGCTACTGATACTGAGGACTATTGGGATTCTTTTGCCCATTTATGTCATGGTTAAAGCATTCACCGCCATCCAGCGGCGCCGTCAGCAGCAGGTCAGCAAAGATTAATGCTTTGCAATTCTTTTAAATTTGTCTGAGCCGTGAGCTTATATAGCAGAAGCTCAAACCTTAGAATTTTTTAGGATACTAAGAAACCAGAAAAGAGCATTTACCGTGACTGGCATATCCTTCAAATGTTTTAGGCCGTTGGCGATGCGTGCTTGCTTTTCTAGAACTATACACCTATTCAGAACTTGTTGAGGAAAGCTTTTAGAGCCTTGTCGCATCAGTCATCACACATTACATGCATATTGCTTGAGAAACTCCATCTACTAATGAAATCTTGAATGTGATTCTGTTAATGTTATTCCCATTCAAGTTATCTATTCATTGTAGGCTTCATTGGAAATTAAACTTTTTAAAATTAATTGCTCTCTATTTTCCTATGCATTAGGAATCTCGCTTCTCGCTTTCTGCCTCAGACGAAGAAAATGAGTTGCCACAGCTGCAGCCTCAGTCACGTTTTATTCACATTCGGTAAATCTCACCTTGAAGGATGAGAAATTGTGTACAGAAGAGGGAATTAGATTTCAGAGCTTTTTAAGTTTTATTTGGTGCTGAAGAAAGCTGCAGCATATGCTTGTTTAGTATGGAAAAATCATCAGGAATTTAATGCTGCCAGGAAATGCATATTATCATGATGTATGGAAATTATCTACAGCTAGTAAAAAGCTCTGTGAACATCTTCATATGAGAAATGGAAGCATATCTGAACATCATCTTCTGTATCCTCCAATTTGTCCCTTTTTTTCAGATCTGCATATGGTTTAAACCTTGATTTTATTGAGGAACTAGGACTTTGGACTGAAGTTGAAAAAAAAAAAGAAGATATAAATGAAATATTAATAAATAAAAGTAGGGTGGGGTCAACTAATTTTTATTTTATTTTATTTTGAAACAGATTTAAGGGTCAAAACTGAATAGCAAATAGAGTTTTGGGTTGAGTAATTGATTGATTTGATTCAGAACCGAATTGAATTAATCAACTAACATATTAGGATTGTTGTGTAGGCTACGCAATATTGAGTCTCCTAACGAAAAAAAAAAAAAGAATTATATGTATAAAATAAAAACCAATTAAATTGGAAAAGTCAAAATTTTAAATTGAATCAAATTAAAATAAGATAGACCAAATTAATTTGATTTAGATTTATTTTTTGCCTTGGATTTGATTTTGCACAACCAGATAGAGTATGAATGAAATAGAATATAAAAATTTTGAAAGGCCATGCGCATTTCTTGAAAACCAATATTGAATTTATGGATAAAACTCTAGTGCCAGAATATATAACTAAAATCTAACAGAGAGCTTCAACTATATAATAATCTTTTACGATTCACTTTATAATATGGAGAAATGATATTCAACATTGACCGTCATATAAGTGGATTCTAAATATACACATCCAACGGTCCAAACGAATTCGTGCTAACTACCATTATTCTAATGAAAATCTAGACCCTTTATTATATATGGGTGAAAATAATAGTTCGAGACTAAAAGCATAAAATAAGAGTTTAGGAATTAATTTTAAAAATTTACAAAGTAGATAGACCAGATAGTGCATTTTTTCAAGGAAATACTAAATTAATTTAAATCGTGAAAAAAAAAAAAATCAAAGTTAAGGATTTAATTTAACTTTACAAATTTCAAATTATGTAGTTTGTTATATAACTATAGCTACTGTACAAATTTTGAGAGTCTAATTTTCAGTTTCAAATTATTTTATATGTATTTTTCAATCTCCTCCCTTTATCTAAAGAAAAAAAAAAAAATAAGTCTTCTATTTTTTTTTTATTCTTAGGATTGTCATCCATTTTTAGTGCTGACAGTAGCTCTTTCTGCATATTTTTTCTTCATTTCATGCACAATAATGTCAAATTTTTTATTTTTTTGCAGAATTTTTAAGATTTATATTGGTGTTTATATTATTTTTTTTCTTTTGTTGAATTTTAGTTTTGTATTTTTCGTAATGAAGATTTGTATTTTCATCTATTATGAGATGCAATACCCTTCTGTAGGTGTCTTGGTATAATTTTATATTTAGATAAAAATATTTCTGCTAATAATTATGAAGCTAAATTTGTTTAAGAATACAATAATTTTATAACTTGATCTGCTATAAATGATAAACTATAAGAATCTTGTTTTTTTCTGTTCTATCAATGCTAAATCTGCTATTATTATTATTATTATTATTGAAAGTATTTGTCAAACCCAAATTATTATTGTATATATCATTTCAGCTTTTGATTATATATATGTTTTGATTTTTTTTATTATAAATGAATTTATACTATTATTAAAAAACAAAAAAGAAACAATCATGATCATAATCACAACTTTCATTCATCTAACGTCATAAATCAAGTACCACTATTCATAACGTAGACCGTGTTGTAGGGGACTTTTATCGCCACATCATCCCAATTCTCAAGCCCATACAACATTAATATTTTTTTTATTATTTTTTTCTCATGTCTGAAAATTTATCCTTAAATTAGTCGAAAATCCACATCTTTGCTTCTCCCTCTCCAAATTTCGCCTTCTCTCTTTGAGAAATTTTGATTCCAGGTATGGAGCTAAGGTTTATTCATTCCCGATCACTTTATTTATTTATATTTTTTCTTGATCTATCGTGTTTTTTTTAAAATTATTTTTATTATCTTTTTGTTTGTTTATCATGTTTGAATTGAAAAATTTTTCGTATTTATTTTGATCTAGATCTAGCAAATTAGAAGAAAATGAAATTCATGTTCGTTTAAGAATAGCATGAAAAACATGTATTTAATCACGTCATTTATGGATTTGGTTATATTATGAGAAAGAAAAGGGGGGATTATAGGCAAAGAGTTGAGTAGGCGTGAATATTTTTGGCTAAACCTCTGTTGTAATTATCGCTAATTGGTTATTTATTGCGGTAAGGAATTTAGTTTCTTCACTTGGGTGGAAATGTTGTAGGATATCATGTCAGATATGGAAGGTGTCAAAGCGCAGGAGCAAGTGGATGGAAATGTCGCGGAGAATAATAATTCCGTGCCCTCATCTAAGGAGGAGGTTCTGATTTATTTAGATTATGGTTTATTGAACATAGAATTGTTCCATGCTGAGGAAACTTTCTTATCTAAATCAAGAGTTCCTAGCATTCTGAATTTTCTTGTATGCATATTTTTTCTTTAGGAAGAAGTTATAAAGAAAAAATATGGAGGAATTATGCCAAAGAAACCACCACTGATTTCTAAGGTGATATCTCTTTAGAATTTTACCTTAACTTGTATAATGAAATCCTGGTAGTGGTGCTGGTTTTAATCTTAAGCTTTGACTTTCACGTTAGGACCATGAACGGGCCTACTTTGATTCTGCTGATTGGGCACTTGGGAAGGTATTGCCACTGGTCTTTTATATACCTTGTCTTAAAATATGGGTGACATCTCATTAGATGCTAACCTAATATCATTTGGTGTGCGTATATATATGTATATTATATTATAATAATATGACAGCAAGGTGTTGAGAAACCTAAAGGACCACTTGAAGCCCTTCGGCCAAAATTACAGGTATCAATTTGAAGTTCCATTTTTTATCCTTGCTCTTTTTACCTTTTTCACCCTGCTTATTGGATGCTTTGCCATTATTTTATTTTATTGTCAAATGACAATCTATGTAGTTTTTACTATATTTAGTAGTGCACTAGTTGGTAATGTATACTGTTCGTTCTAGTTAGTAATATAATTGTAAGTGTTTTTACATATGTGTTGCTTTAGAAATGTTATATTTATATGACTGAAAGAAGATTATTATATTTATATTTTTCTGTAACATTGAAAGAAATATTTATATTAGGAGAATAGGATACAAATATCAATCCTTAAAAAAATATCAGAAGAGAAATATTAAAATGCAAAGCATATCAAAACCTTGGAGAGGCTCAAGAGAATTCAATGCTAGAAGAACTATAAAACCAAACATAGACTTTGGTTTAGAGGTTATGTATTCAAACCCGCAAAATGAAAAAAAAAAAAAAATCTTCATTTAGGTGCTTAATTTTGATTGACTTCATTCTACGTATGTTGTACTGGACAAGGTGGGATGGTCCATCCTCCATGCAATCTGATTACTGCTTCCACATTTAACTCTTCCTGTGCAGCATGTCAATCATGCTTAGCTTTTGGTAAGGTATATCATTCTGAGCCAAGAACTCATATGGGGGGTTGTGTTTAGATCAATCAGGCTGTGAGCAGAGTGATTGTTATAAGAATCAGACAACTCACTAACTCATCAGTTTATGATATTACAGTTTAATGGGAAGTGTAGCTATGCTTACTACCTGCAGTAAAAGAAGATGAATGTTACTTTGATGAACATGAGAGAATTAATTTGTTGGCATGTAAATCTATCAAGAGCTTGGTCTGATGAATGTTAATGCCCTTCAGCCACAAGATTCCCAAATATGTTGATCTAGTTACGTCAATCAAATTTTATTTCATTTCATATTTAGATTAGCCTGCCAGTGGTAAAAAATTAGAAGGTTGTCTTGTCCTCTTTTGTGATTCATGACTGGAAAAGGATGTTGAATTAATTTCCCTAGTTGTTTTAGTACCATGATTTTGATTGGAGTACTTAGACTCCTCTATTTATGGGATATTTACTTACCAAATATTCCATCAAACTGAGGAATATGTGAAAGGAAACACTTGTGGTTAAATTTCATCTTCCTAAATTTTAAATGGAAAGGAACGAATATGGTCTGTCTTCAACTATTGATCAATCTTGAAATTCTCCTGGGGCTATCTTTAACAAGAGATAGGTCTTTAAAAATAAGATATGTTGGAATAATTCAAGTTGAGATGGTGAACTTAAAACAGCTGGCTTGTAATATTTAAGTTCCCACCATCTTTGGCATATTTCAGTGGTTGGTTTTTGCGTTGATTTTTAGATGCTTTGAAACCTAGTTTTGCTCATATCATCCCTATGACCACAAATTACGGTCTTTTTCCCTAGTGGATTGATATATATATATATATATATATGTATTAGTGCTATTTGTGATTATTCTAGCTTTATCTACCACTACAATGCTATAAGGAATTGTTTGTCTTTTTGTGATTTCCTGCTATTTGACTTTATATATGTCTTATGAAAATTATATGGTAACTTTTCTTATCAACTTCCTAATTGGCTGTAATTTTGCTGTTTTCTATTGTGGATGATGTGAATGAGCCATCCATTGTAAGTTGCAAAATCTTGGTATCCTTTCAAACTCCTTGCCTTTAGATTTGATATTCTATAAAAATTATTCTCTAAAGATGATGCCATCTAAATCTGCTTTTTTCTGCAGTTGTGCATCAAATTTCAGATAGCTTAGGTCATAACTAATCCCCTGAAAATATTCATTTTCGCCATTTAGTCCCTGCGGTGATTTTTGGTCAATTTAGCCACCGGAACTCATTTTTTTGTTTATCTTACCCCTTGTCTAATTCGTAAAACACACATGGAGCCTCATAATGCTGACATGACAAGAAAAAATGTTTGACTTCATTAATGGTATTATGTCAGCAATAAGGGGCCATATGTTCGGTTTTACGAATTGAATGGTGGCAAAGTGGACCAAGAATGAAGTTCAGGCGGTTAAGTGAACTAAAAATTGATGCAGAGGCTAAATGGCGAAAACAAACATTTTCAGGGGGCTGTGTATGACTTAAGCCATTTCAGATATATATGTATATTTACACAAACACGCATATAGCACAGTTTCAACCACATATTTATAATGAGCAAAGACGATCAGCTGATTTCAAGTGGGAATGATGGGTATCTAAGGATAGCCTGTGCCCACACTTTTAGAATCTTGGAATATTGTGTTGTTTGGTCCGTGTATCTTGATAATATGGCCCTCTGGTAGTGGCTGACATTGTCCTTATTGGTGTTATATCTCAGCCTGCTTTTCTTCTCTTGAGAAAAATTAATTTTCATTTTTAGGTTTTGGAATTTTCAAGACTAAATTGTAATGCAAAGTGTGTATTTCTTTTGAGCTTTCATTTTTCATGTCCACATTTAGTCCATTCATGTAGAAGGATATTTCTTTCAATTGGAAAACTATACAAAAATTTATCTCTTTTTTGTTCTTTCTGTTTGGATTATTAACTCATCTTTTTCACTTCTTTTATATCAATCTTTACAAAAAGTTGTTATTTCACGTCATTCATATGAACACCTTTTGCAAAAAATAATATCAAACTTAGTTTCTTGAATTTTTGTAGTTTACATCTTGAGTTATGTTTAAGCTTGGTAAAATATCTCAACTATTTTTAATTTTATGCGCGAAGGTGGTTGTAATGGATGTTTTTACTGAGTTGTAAATCTCTATCCCACTATGTCTGCTTTTTCCCACCCCGATATTTCCAGGCAATGAATCTTGTGTCAAATTTAGATAGCGGTGTCTCTTTTCAGGCTTTGATGTCCATTTAGTGCAATATCTTGATGCCTTTAGTTCGTTATAGATTCTCTCTCTTTTACTGTTCTCACCTAAAGGCACAATTACCAGACAGCCTTTCCCTAAGTTCCGTAGAATAATCATCGTTGGTCAAATGTCTTTATTTATTTGCTGTGGTGACTTTGTGCAATGTGTTTGATGCTTGGGACGCATTCAACTTTCTTTTTGGATGCTCATCTCGCTCTATCTTTTTGGCATGTTCTACGTTGTAGCCTACACAACAACAGACACGATACCGCAAATCTCCGTATGCTCCATCAGATGGTGAAGGTGCGTGTCTATTCATTGTTTCTTAGCTCAGCTGTGTTTTCTTTTAATCCATCTTTGTGATGCTTTCCTTGGAAAAATGCGGAAACTCATCAATACCTCATGTATGCAGATGCAGGAGTTGCTCCATCCGAGGATGCAGCCCCCGCTGAATGAGAAATTTCTCTTGGCCTTTTGAACTAGTGAGGAATTCTGATTGTTATTGTAATACCTAAATAGTTGAGTAATTTTCTGTTGATTTTGGAGAAATAAAGTTTGGAATTTTTTTTTTTAAAAAAAAAGGAAAAAGGAAAAACAAAAAGACACATTTCACGAGTCGAGTGTACCATTTGTGTAATGGTAGTTTACATTGTTCAAGCATCTTTGCCAATTTAATTATACACGACTGGGCAACAAGGCTATTTTCCATTTTTTAATACTCTAATATTTATCTTCTTATTTGTTGATGACGAGGAAAATTTTTTAAAAATAATTTTTTCTTTCCTTTTTTTTTCCCTCCATATTTTCTCTTTTCATCAACCAATCAAGAAGTGTTGGAGAGTGTTGAAACTTGATTTCGAGCATTCCCAATTGAATCTTTGTTTGGGTTACATTTTTTATTTTAGAGAGTTGTTTTATAAAAAAAATTTTTAATTGACTTTATTTTTAAAATTTAAAGGAAATAGTGAGTTTGACTTTTTATATTTAAAAAGTTAAATTTTATTTTATTTTAATTGTAATTAATGTATCCCACTTTAATGTATCCCACTTTCTATGTATGTTCTATTTTTTTATTGGTGTAGTATTTTTCTCTTTCTTAAGAAATATTAATTTACAAGAAATAAACTAAAATAAAAAGTAAAAATATAAAAATGCTCTTTATTAATCTGAGCTATTGCTCATTATAAAAATGCTCTTTAATTTGAGCTAAAATTGTTCTTTTTTTTTTCATAAAAAAATTGGATTTATAAAAATGTTCTTTATTCTAATAAAAATGCTCGTTTAAGATAAAATATAAATACTCTTGGAAGTTATTCTTACATGCCAATACCCATAACCCCATTTGTGCAGAAAAAACTTAAAATTTGGATTAGGCTGTATATTAAAATAAATGTTTATTTTCTTGAAATAGTTAAATTTATTCAGGAGTTAGGAATTCAAATTCTGAAATTTTCATATGTTTTAAAAGTATATATATATGTTCGGAGTGTCCAACATTTGCAGGATTTGTCCCAAGCATCAACGCGGATTGCATATAAACTTACATTGGCCCCAGGAGAAATAAATTTTGCAATTCCCCACGTTCATTTTAAATATTTATGGGTAGCACGTTGTAAGCCTCCATAACCCTATGGCTTAAATTTGAACAAAATAATTCTAATCCAATTCAAAAATTAATCAACACGAAGCCCAATTAATAAATTTGATCAAAAGCTACAAATACGCAATTTGAGTCTCTAAATAAAAATTTCAAGGTCAATCCAGGACCTGCTATTAATCCTGCATTAAGCCTATCTGTTAAATATGAGATATTTCTTAATTAATGGTATTTAGAAAAACTAATTACAATTTTGGTGTTTTTTTGCCGAAATTTACAGATTTACGATGGTTTCAAAATTATTTCTATGTTTATGGTGCGGTGCGCCAGTTGGACCGGCGAGCGTGGGACGAGGGAGAGTACATGGCAGGCGTAGAGTGGCGCACAAGGCGCGCGCCACTTCAAGTGGCGTACAAGTCCCCCCTCCGATTAAATTTTATTAATTATTTTTTTAAGTAAAACTTAATAAAAATTAAGTAAATTAAATCAATAAATATTAAATTAAAGTATTTAGAATTGAAAAATACATAAAGTAATAATAATTAAGTTAAGAATTTTTTAAAATATATAGAAATCTATAACTACTCATTATTATTTGTTAATTAAATTTAACTTAATTATTACATAAATAAAGATACAATTTATAATAGTTAGAATTTGATAATGTAGAATTTAATTATGTATTAAGTAAAATATATGGAATAATCATGTACAAATATAAAAATGTATTTATGCTCCACAACGCCGATTTCTTCGAATTTGTGATCGAAGTCCTCTATTTCGTCTAACATCGATTCTTCGAGCACTCATATCCATCAAGCTAAAATTTTGTGTCTGATCACCACCACCACCACCACCACCATCATTATCATCGTCGTCATCATCGTCATCGTCAGCAAATTCATCAGTAGCAGTACCCCCTGGAAAGTAATTTGTCTGTGTAGGAACAAAACCTGTATGTGTGGGTCGAAAGGTGGAAGAACCCATAAAATCCACTGGTGTTTGAGGCGTCTGCGTATACATGAACTCAGAATGTTGTGATTGACGAACCCATGGATTATGTGTGGATGCAACATATAGTATAAATAGACCTGAAGAGTATAAGCCTGGTGTTGAGAACATGTGTGTAGAACAGCTATAAACTCATATCACTTTAAAATATGCAATTAATATTACTAACCTTTATTGATAAAATCTTTTTATCTCTCGCAAATACATCTCCACCAATTGTTTAAACAAATCTTCAACAATCACCGAAAAACCTACAAATATTAATATGACATAAGAAAAAAATAATAAACTCATATCACTTTAAAATATGCAAATAATATTACTAACATTTAAAAATAAATTAAAAAAATAAAAAACTCATATTGCTTTAAAATATGCAATTAATACAAAATTATAAAAAAAATAATAAACTCATGTCAATTTAACAACATATCATTATTAATATGGCAAAAAAAAAATTATTTATTATAATTATTTTAATTATGCACATTAATTACATATTTACTACAACCATTAAAATTTAGCTACTAGTACTTTTATTCAGAAACCTTAATCGAAATTTATTGACAAAAAAAA
>CATIWF010023109.1:0-10523 GCA_949630135.1 Balakata baccata | reverse complement strand
AATTATAAAGGTATAAATTCTGAATTTTCTTTGGTTAAATTAGTTTTAATTGGCACATGTATAATCCTTTGATTCGGGTTTTGAAAATTTTTATTTTCCGCTGCGTTATATGTATGTGATACATGATCAAAACCCTTCAATATTGACATTAAAATTTTAAATACTATTAATATTTATTATATGTAGTTATAGTTTATTTTACTATTATTTCAATAATTTAAACAAATTTAATATATATTAATATTTATATTTATATAATTTAATATAAAAACAAATATAAATAATAATATTGCATATTAATTGCAAAATAAATATAATTAAATTAAATATAAATATATATTATATTAATTAAAATATATATTACATTTAGTAATAAAATATGATCACTAAAATTCATAGTGCATTTTTAATATGTGTATTTTTAGTGACAAAGTTAGCGACCACCATATATCGTCACTAATGTTTATCTAATTCAATATATTGCATGTCCAATTAGCGACCAATTAAGACCATTTAGCAACCACAAAATGTGATCGCTAATAACATCCACATAGTTGTGGTAGCTATTAGTGACCACATTAATAGCGTCCATATGTTGTGATAGCTATTAGCGACTACAAAATGTGGTCATTAATAGCGTCTACAGTATAAATGTGGTCGTTAGTAGCGTCTACAATATATATGTGGTCACTACCTTTAGCGACCATACAACTACCACAATTTGTGTTAGTTATTTTTAAACTTTTTTGTAGTGATAAAATATCCATTCATCACAATAAGATAGCTACATTAACTGTATAGACATGATTATGGATATATCTAACATCAATCCTTCAACCTATGAAAGGATTAATTAGGTCAAACCTAAATAGATGTATGAGATTGCAACATAGTCTAGAAAACAATTTCATATTCTGTCTTTTTTGTAATTAGCACCAACTCTATTGCTTTTTGCTCATTTTCACTTCAATTCTATCATAATCCTATATAATCTAATTACATAAATTTCTTATTAGAAAATCTCAAACTATATTTGAGGGGAATTAGATGAGAAGAAAAATACAAGAGAACTTAAGAGAAGGTAGAGACATACAGATCCTATTTACCAAAAACAAAATAATTCATGCATGATCAATCATATTGGTCTAGTCCATAATCAATTAATCATCACATTCCATACACCCCTAACATGCATTCTCTAATACATAAAATAAAGGTACTCTAGAAAACAACATTTAAGATTCCCATTAGAATACTCGGTTTCAACACTAGAAACATTCATTGGACTTTATGGCCTTTAAGTGAAATTCATGATGCGAACATCATTCAATCACATTAAATGATCATATGAATATTTAGAACAATTTCTAAAAGGAAATCAAACAAATTAGGCATACATTTGATTACATCAAATAATCTCCTAAAATTGCCTACTTAGTCAACTAAGTTGCTTCCTTTTTCATGCATGTAACTTCGAATTCAAATTTTATTATTTAATCATATTAGTTATTAAATTCTAACATGTGCAAAATTTAATTCACAATTAAATCAACTCAATTAAACATTAGTTTGATGCCAAAAAGAATTCTACAGCCCTAGTTTCAATTGCATACCAAAAACCTAGTCTTACTAGGACTAGAAAAGCTCTTTCTAAGTCAAATCAAAACCAATTTTGAAAATTCCAAATCTAATTAACATCAATTTAAGGATCTTAGAATCAATTTAAACTAATCAAATAAATTCACTAGACATTCCAAATGATAACAAATCCAATTAGTAAACTAATTGCACAAAAGTTGCCTAAATTAAACCATTTATGAACTAGAAATCAAAAGAAGTTTAGAATGAACTCAAACTAGTTTTAGCATGCAATGGACATAAAAATAACTTCATGAATATCTCTTAAACATGTAATAAGGTGTTGGACAAGAAATTGCATTGTGTTAAATCATGCATATTAAAACAGTCTCATCACATGGCTAGGTTGCTAACCCTAGTTTGATGTTTGTTTGCATATTGATCAAAACAATTTTTGCATCAAGTTGAGTGCCATCCAGAAGTTAAAACATATTCTATATATGTCTTAAACATATTTGAATAATCAAATTAACAAACCAAATGAATCAGCCCCATGAAAGAACTCAATTGACTACACTAGATCACATAAACACTAGTTTTTCAACAATTTTGTATAACTTCGAATTTCACATATAAATCCAATTTATATCATTCTTAAATCATTCAAGACATTCAATATCAACATATTAAAATGTTCATGAATGAAGAAAAGAAATTTAAGGCCTTTTGCAAGTCCAAATCATTTTTAAGATTCAAGGGAGTTCAAAGTGCTATTTTTCTATCAATCTCATTGAAACTTCAATTAAAATCAATTATGATTAGCTTAGAGAGGCTCTGATACCACTGTTGGATTTTGAACATGCATCACATATATATGGCAACGAAAATTTAAAATTTTATTAACCCAAACCCCAATGGAATGCCCTATGTAACCCATAAATGATTGAGCCATCATAGATGGTTAAAGATGATTAACTTTTAATTTGATTTTTATTTCTTCAAATCCCTTTTTTTTTTGGGTTATCATAAATCACAACAATCCAATGTAGGACTATCTTTAATGATATCCATGCAAAGAAGGAAGAAAATTGCAAAGGTGATGAATTGATAATGCTAACTAGGTTGATTGATCTTTGAGAGAGATGGGAGAGATATATCTTGTATAACTCAGAGGAGGCAGCCACAAAATAGACTCTAATGAGGCAATTTATATGTCTTCTAATCATAATTAGAGTATGGTTAGCAGAACTATAGGTTTAAGCTTCCTAATCAAATTAGGTTTGCTGAATCGACCAAGTTCATA
The DNA here is from genome assembly GCA_949630135.1 of Balakata baccata. Lineage (NCBI taxonomy): Eukaryota > Viridiplantae > Streptophyta > Magnoliopsida > Malpighiales > Euphorbiaceae > Balakata > Balakata baccata. The sequence continues at coordinate 7,642 of CATIWF010023109.1, read as the reverse complement.
ACCGCGAATTTAAGTTTGCGACACTGAAATGTCTTGCTATTGTGCATTTTGTGCTCATGAAACCATTTCACAACCACAAACTTGTGTGATACCAAATTGGCATCAAGGTACAGTTTGGTTCAGAGTCACTTTCGCAACTGCGAATCAATTTATGACTAAGGTTGTTAAACCTGGCCCGATCAATGAACCAAAAAAGGTAGAAAGTCAAGGGTTAGAGGTTTAACCGGGGTCAAATCGGTCAAAGTGAAATTCATATAAAATATAATATTTAATATACTTCATGTATAATAAAATATTAAAAATACTTATATAAATTATATTTTATGCATAATAAAATGTTTAAAACGTTAAATACTTAAATTCAAATTAATGCACAAGTAATCAAGTATAATTAAAAATATTTTCAAATATAATAATATCTATATTTAAATATATTATTTGAAAATAATAAAATTTATTTATTAATATGTTTTTTAATTTTTTAAAAAAATTATAATAAATTTTAATTTTAAAAAATAAATTAATAAATTTTAAAAAATTAAATTACAACATATATTTAATTTTTAGTTAGTATAATATTTTTTAATAGAAATTAAAATAATTATAATAGTAATTTGTATGATAATTATTAAAATGTAAAATAGTTAGAAAAATGAAAATTATATATTAGATATTTTTATAAATACTACATTTCACATGAAGCACAATAACTTATTGGTCAAACATGGAGTTACTTCTTTGAGGTGTAGGGTTCGATTCCTTGTATTGTTAAGTTTTTTAACATTTTTTTAACAATTATTACACTACATATTCAATCCCACATCGCTTAAATGAGTAAAGAGGGAACCAACAAACATCTATAAAAAAGCAAGAATCACCCTTTGAAGATTAAAAAAATAGAAAAATCGGTCTAACCCAACTGGGTCAGTCAATTTACAATTGAATTAGCCAATTCACTAGTTTTGGCATAAGCTGAAGACCTTCTAGTTTCCTATGTAAAAATCGACTGGCTTAAGGCCCGATTCCCTATTGAACTAGCCAGGCTGGTCCAATTTTGATAACTATGTTCATGACCATGAAGTCTATTTCATGACTATGAAACTGTCTTGACCCAGTTTTTCTCTCTCAGTTTTTGGATCCAATCCAAAATCCATTTCATTTCTTTTTCAAACTTTTCATGCATGTGACCCATTAGATTTTCATTATATTGGTCACTCAAATTAACAATTGATTATGAGCAGATCATGAATGGTATCTAACAACTCATTATGACCCCCAATTGACCAAAAAGTCAATGGTATGAGTGTAAAACCTTCTATAGACAATTATCATGCAATTCGTCCTTTCACCTCATTATATATCTCTCGGTTCAAAGTATGAACTATGTGTCAACTCCCATTAAACTGACTACATCACATCTAGTCTAAGTGTTATTATATCTTGTCTATAAGACTCATTAATATAAGATATGTCCTTAAAGACCTTCTTCAAGATATGTCCACCTCGACTAAGGATTTCTAAGTAATAATCTCTACAAGAAGCCATAGGTATACTCTCCTTCTATTAAGAGTGGAGATGTAACACTCCCGATATAATTAGAATTTCCTCTAACTATGCCGAGAATGTCACCATGCATGTCTTTAAAACAATATAAAATTTATAACTTGTTTGTTCATCATGGCCATGATGACTTGATGGAATAAAACATCCATGCATGCTAAAATTAAAACTTCCTTAACTTTAACAAAATATAATATATTGACTTCACTAGCCAAAGCTTTACAAAAACTTTACAAACTATATAAAGAGTTACAAATTTACATGTCCTTCATGCTCGAGGTATGTACAAGTGTAACTACTCCTAACCTATAATACAAAACAAAATAAAAAAAAAGTATGAATATGTCACCAACCCTTATGATTGTCTCTTTGACTCTTTGGCGGCTTTGTCTTTTTGGTTAACTCTTCAAGCTATCTACAACCTGTGTGGGAGATAAAACATCCACATACTAAGCAATCCTTCTTAATGGTACATATAAATATGCAATCCACATGTATATAGATATACATGCCATACAAGTATACAACACTTACAATGCTTATGCCACTATGAAAAACATTACATGCTAACACAAACAAAATAATTTTAACCATATCCAAATTGTGGGTACAATATAATAATATATCATACATTGCAACATCACAAACTCTACTGAGCTTCTCGAGTTGAGAGTATCCAGTTACTGGGCCTTAGGCCACCTCAATTAGTAAGACTAAGAGCGCCCAAATACTGGGCCTCAAGCCACCTTAGTCTTCCACAAACAATGGACAAAGGCACCCAAATACCAAGACTCAAGCCACTTTGACCTCCTACCATGGTACCATGTTTTATTTTTATCCTTTTTCTTAGGCCTAAAAGCACTATACAACCCCATCATACATATCATAAACCCAAAACCAAAACCTTATCACATCAAAACGGCCCAAACAAAACATCAAACAATAGCTGTCACAGCTCACGACTAGGCCGTGAATCATACTACTTCACTTATCTACAAGATTCACAGTCATGAATCTTTATGTCATGGCTGTGAATCTAGGTAAAGCACCTTTACCTGAATTCAAGCTACCCCAAACAAGCACATCGCATACAGAGTGCTATGGCTAACCAATTGTAGCCACTCCTAACAACATTCTCAATACAAAAGAGTAACTAACTTACTTCACACAAATCACAAGTAACACAATTATGCAAAATTCACATGTACATTAATTGCCATGAACTAACAAATAACTAACACATTTATATCACATAAAGCATATAATGCCATTGCTTTCTTTAAACAACCATACTTCTATTCTTTCCATATTTCCACTAAATGCCTATTGATGTCTTACTAACACTCATACATGTAACACCCATTAACTAGGGGTCAGTTGTTATACATGATTATGTGACTTAAAATGATCATATGGGAGGTGTATTGGAGGTATATGAGGGTATATTTGAGGTATATGTATGGTATATTGGTCAGTTTTGACTTTGGGTTGAAGAGAGGGATGAAAGAAATGAAGAAAGTGTGAAAAATCAACCTTCATGCCCGTGAACGAAGTGATTCATCGCCATGAACATCGTGGTCAAAGATAAGCATTGACTATTTTTACTATAGAAATTCATGGCCATGAAGGTTTTGTTCATGACCACAAATATTGATATTCATGACCGTGAAAGACGTGTTCATGACCGTGAAAGGGGCTATGTATAAGCTTTTTCCACGATCTTATCTTCATTTTTCATCATCTTTTTCATCCTCAAACCCCAAGAACCATATATGAGTGATTCTTCATGGATTTGTGAGTGATTCATCACCAAACTAAGAGAGAGAACACAATCAAAGCAAGATTTGAAGAAATCATCATCTTTGGTGAGTTTTTATAGGAGAGAGAAAGTTAGTGCAAGAGTGCCCACAAGTTTCTTGCATGATCAAGAGTAGTTTCTGCTTTCAAGAGGTAAGAAAATCTATGAAAACCATCTCTTTAACATGGTTATGAAGCTATATGAGGTGATTAGGTTGTTTGGTTAGAAATCTGTAGAAGAGAGATCGTAGGAGGAGAAGGGCGATGAAGTTTTGTGTAATTATGTTCTATGAGATTATTGGAAGTGAGATATCATGATATGGAGTAGAAATCATGCATAATAACCATAGTTTAGGGAGTATGGGTTAGTATTACATTTTTGCTATACTACTATAGACATAGTATTTCATATATGGTATTGTTTATGATAGGGAGATAAAGAAAAGAGGGAGGAGATCGACAATGAGAGTAGATACCTCCTTAGTTGAGTTGTTGTCAAGCTCCTAATAGAGGTTTGTTCATATATGCATTGTTATTTGCCATTTAAATATGATAAATGCATATAAAAGTTGAATTATGTGCAATGATATTGTTGAGCATGCCTCTTCATTGTTAAGTAATATGAGATATGAAATTGCATGATTAAATGTTAAAAAGGTTAATTAGAGGGTTTGAATATGTGTAAATATGGTTATGAGTATAAAAATGGCATATGTGTTAAAGTGGGTACAAGGTATGTGTAACGCGTGAGTTATGAGCTAAGTTGTGGCCCCATTTTGGGGGATGATTTGAGTTGTATAGCTTGTTTGTTTTGATGTATAATGATCATGGATGATGTCTACAAATGTTTAGGAAGTGATTAGAAGTGCAATTTTTACATAATTTGACCATAGGCACAAGTTAGGACATTTCACAACCAGTGTCACAATCATGCTGAAATTGTCATGACCATGAATATAGAGGCAGTAGCCTTCACGGCCAGCCCAAAATTCATGGCCATGAAGACACTATTCGCGGCAAAGGTGACCCATGTTTAAATGATATTTTGGTGGGTCTGAAACATGTCAATTATGCACAAATATCATAGTATGATGTAAAAACATATGAAAACATGTTAATGAGTATAAATGTGATTTATGAACATGTATGAATTATATATAATATGATGAAAACAAGAAAGAATGAGATTGAAACAAAGGGGTACTTTGTATAAATGTCCATTTCTCCACTCGAGGACTACTTTAGGATTGATGGTGCACCATAAAAGGGATAAATAATATGTATGCCTACGAGGTATAAGACGGGAACATGGTTGCTAGCCCTATATTGGGTACTCATATTCCCGGCACTTATATCCATTTTAATACTCAGTCTTTTGACTTGAGGAGCTCGAATAAGCACATAGGACTTAGCGGGGATGTAGGACATCTGACCCTAGACTAAGAGAGCCTACTTTATTACCCTATACAGAGAGTGAATAGGATGTCAGACCTTGGACTAGGAGCGCCTACTTCACACCCTATATCCGGCCAGTCTAAGAAATGAGGTTTGGGCTATATTTATCAAAGTTGCTATTTGAAAAGAAAATGAACATGATAGGTATGATTGATGGTAAGAGATTAATAGCATGAATGAGGGCAAAGATATAAAGGCATGTAATATGAATTGAACACAGACACTACATGCATGTGATATGACATTTCTATAACTTTCATAAACATGATATAATATTCATATGCCATGACACAAAATGCGACATTCTCGACTGTCATACATGCATTTCATTTGAACATGTTCATTTTATAAATATCATTGACATGAAACACATGCATACATATGGACTGTGGCGTGAATGTGTTCATGAGATAGACTTGACACAGGTTGGTTTATTGCAATAGGAGTAAGTCGTACGTGTCTAGTTATAATTTAAATAAGGACACAAGATATTGAAAATAAAATTAAATAAAATGATTAAAATTGAAATAAATGAAATTTGACATAGTGAAATTAATTAAAGTAGACAATTTGACTATATAGTATTTTTGGTACTAGCTACATGTAAATATGTAGAGAAAATAATAATAATTTATTTATTTATTATTATTATTATTATTTATTTAAATCATATTAAAAATATCATAAAAGTAAAAAAAAAAAAAGTTTGAGTCAGCAACTTTGAGATAAAGGTTGTTTTGGCCTTTTTGTCAACCATCAGCCCTTCTTCTTTTCCTCTCCATTTTTCTTCCCAATTTCTTCCCTAAGCTTAGCCAAATTGGTCTTCTAGTCAGTAAGTATTCTATCCCTTCTGTTGATAATGATTTTATGTTGATTGGTTTTGAATTATGGGATGCCAAACAAGCTTGTAATCATCTTTCTAGTCAGTATGTTCTGTTCAAATGGCAGAAATTTAGGGTCCCTTTTTCTTCATGTTAAAGGCTGATTGTGAAGAAGCACAAAATACCAAATATGTAGCTTTATACCTTAGATTTAATGCTATGTAAATGGTTTTGTATGATTTAGTGTTTGTGGAAAGATATTGGCATCAGACTGGAACCGTTGCCATTGAGGAACCTAGCTGAATCATCTACAGTTTGGATTATGTTTCTATATGATAGAGTTGATATTTGAGGAAACTCAAAACATAGAAGTTGTAGATATATGTGTTTTCTAGTTGAACACAAAATTTCATGACTAGAGTGTGAGCGGATGTAGATTTATGGGCAAGAGACTCATGTCTATTCCATATTTGAGCTACCTGCTTAGTGTCCTAGGCAGGTCCAGTCTGTTATTTGCCAATTTGAAGCTCCTTATAGACATAATATGTAAACGATCAAAACATAAAAGTTATAGGTACATGTCTTAGATAAATTTTGGCACAACTTTCACCTTAATATGTTATGTATGTTGTGAGTTATATGCTCCACAATTCAGACTGGTCTAGATGCCAGCCCTGTTTCTGACTAGTCACAATTACCCTACCATATGAGGACCGTAGAGATAGAATGGATGAAAGTTGTTACATGAAAAATGTTTCATTTTAACATATTTATGTTCATACAAAGTTTCATACAAATATGACTTACACGTAAGATATGAAGAAGCGAATTTGGTGTTCCAAAACTGCCTAAGGTCTAAAATAGGGTAGAGAACAGAACAAGATTGTAAACTACATAAAATATTCCAAAATGGTCGAATTGTTATGAAATTTATATATATTGTAGCCCTACATGTTAGCTTTAATTAGAAATTAGAATCATATAAATTGGACTAGTATAGGAAAAGTTATAAGCTACTGAACACATGAAGGTCACACTGCCATAATACCAAACCCTAGTTAGTGGTCCTTAAAATGCATATTTCAATTTGTTTAAGTTTCACTATGTTTATTTAGCAACCGATTGACCAAGTATACATTCAATTAGGCCCACAACACATTGGAGAGGCCTAAGGAAATGAAAGACAGTAAGTTAGAGGTTCAATATCGAAAGGAAATGTGAGTTTAATTATCAAACGATTTCTTTGGTACGTACTACGTGTAATGTGATTATTACATGCTACGTGCAATGTGACTTGATTTGCTTTATTTGAATTACATGATTGCTATGATATGGCCAATGAGACTGTATTGAATGTAAAGTATATGTTTGGATTACATGTATAGGTTTCCTTTATATAAGGCAAAAGTTGACTGAAATGTATAATGATTGTTGCAAATGCATATGCATATGGATTTAAAAGGCGTTATGACTAGCTAAATAGCATTAAAAAGCAAAAGAAGAGGCCTATGGCCCAAAAAAATGTTCAAAAGCAAAAGAAAAGGCCTATGGCCTAATAAGTGTGCAAATGTTACAGAAGATCAAGCTAGCTAGCGAATGCAAATGTTCACATGGAAATCCGGGACAATGTATGTTTAGCCATGTCACAACAATAAGAAAATGACATAAGCATAAGCAAATGAAATGTTTATATGAATTAATATTATTTATATTCATATGATATTGATAAATAGAATGACATATAAAATATGTATGAATGACGATTATTACTTGTAACTGCAATTGGCTTGGTACTTTAGAGAGATTTTGATAATTATTCTTATTGAGTTGCAACTCATCAGATTGCATTATTTTTCAGGAAGAGTTGTGTAATTAGCTCATTTTGGATGTACATACCATATAGAAGACATGGATCATAGGTTACCGGCCGAGCCTTACCAATCTCTCTCCTTGCATTACACATATGTATAGGAACATGACATATATGTTTTGGGTTGTATATCTGCATA
>CATIWF010023093.1:0-57582 GCA_949630135.1 Balakata baccata | reverse complement strand
AATAAATATTCATTAATTCATTTAAAAAGATTCACTAGTTCATTGAGAAGATTTGTTACGAATAAACTGAAAAGGTACATTACGAATGAACTAAATATTCATTAGTTTATTGAAAAATATTCATTACGTCATTAAAAAAATATTCATTACGAATAAAATAAAGTTTCATTAGTTTATTACGAATGAATGAAAGATTCATTAGTTTATTAAAATAGATTCATTAGTTCATTAAAAAAAATTTATTATGAATAAAGTAAATATTTATTAATTTAATAAGAAAATTTATTACGAATAAACTAAAAAATTCGTCATGAAATGAACTAAAAGTTCATTAGTTTATTAAAAATAGTTCATTAGTTTATTAATAAATATTCATTTTTTATATTAATACAAATTCGTTTTATTTTTCTATATACTTAATTTAATGAATTTTTTTTTGTATTTTTATTTATAGATATGAATTTATTGAATTATCTTAAAAAAAAATTCAAAACATAACAAAAATTTGAGATAAAATACACTGAAAAAATAATAAATCGAGACAAATAGCATCTGAAAATGTAAAAAATACAAAATAATTGTTAGTTTTGTTTTAAAATAAAATAAATATTTATTAGTAAACTAATAAATTTATATCAATAAATGAATCTATATAAATTTATTTTATTTAGAAAATTATCGTCTGCGTATATTCCATATTGCAAATAACAATGGTGTGGACTACCAATACATTGATTGACGTTGAACTCTAGAGGCCCAAGTGGCCCTCCTCCTCCCTATGCACATTCAATTTTATTATTAAGCATCCCTCTTAAGTTACATTTGGAAAAATATATTTTTAAAAAAATTTATCAATATTTAATTTTTTTTAATTTTAAAAATTGTTTTTGAATAGAAGTATGTAAATAGATATTTTTTCAGAAATAAATTTAAAAAAAACAGTTTATAAAAAAATTAAAAAATCAATCAATTAAATAAAATAAATTTAAAATATGTTTTTAAAATACTTCACTGCAGTTCTAAATATTCCCTAAATTCAATTACACCTAATGTTATTTTTTTATATAAATAACAAAATTAATAAAAATTAATTTATAAATCTTATTTTGAATTTAGTTTAAAATATAATATATTTATTTTTCACTTATATTTATACCCATGAACTCGTGACCAATAATTAAATGAAAAGTAACTCTTACTATCTCATCTTACTAAAATAATTCATTTAACTTTCTAGTACCATATGAATTTTTACTAGAAGTCGGAAACTTATATGTGAACCTAATTTTTCACCAGCCAAAAGAAAAATGATGTGATCAAATTTCAGCAGTAAACTTCTTAACAATCAAATATCTTTAGATCAAACAGAGCTAAATATTGTCTCTTAAGAGTCAATCAACAAGCTAGAGTACGTAATTTCCCAAATCTATTTCATTCAAATAGCTCTAAAGTATCACTTTCCGATTTCACATTGAATCAAACAAGAATTATTTTGATGCTGATATATTCATCTTACAATGATCTTGCTTTTGACTCCAATTATGGAACTCAATCGAGACAAATGATCCTTAATTCAATTGAATCAGACATTAACACTGGTTCGGCTTCTGTAATTATATATATATATATATACACTTTTAGTCTTTGATCTGTTTTAAGAAATTAACAAAGATGTTTGGTAACTGGGTAGTGCTTCATAGTTTGGACTGCCATGCATAATCACACATTGACTTTGATTTTTGGGGCCCAAGTTCCCCTCTTCCTCTCGAAGAATATCTGATTTGATAATATTAAATACATCTCCTTAAGATTCATAAAATTTAATATAAAATCGCAAAAGCATGGTTTTGGAATAATAACTTTCATTTTTATTTTATTGTATTACATTTGATACATGAAAATGTGTATAATTATATGACTTTAAACATTATAAATCTAATATCTTATTATATATAATTGAATCTAGTCATGCATTTCCCTTTCTCCCTTTGTACATTAATTTGAATCCCAAGAATTTTCTTTTTCTTTTGATTCTTTTTCCCCTGTACAGATGATCTTCAAGATATAGAATACTAAGATCAAAAAACCAAGGATTTTGAAAGCCAAACTGCCAATAAACAGAAAAAGATATGTGATCAAATTTCAGCAGAGCCTGCACCTTTAGTAATCTCCAAGTAAAAGACCATATTTCTTGGGGAACACAAACAGATCAAATGCCATCAACATAATCTCATGGGCATGCATGCATGCATCTTCTTTATGTTGTTTGCTCTTTGTGGAATAATTAAGATTTCTCTGGCTTTCTATAAAAAACTCAATCCTCTGGCTTCTGATCTCTCATAATTCTCAGCCTTTTGCATGAGCAAATAAACATACTGCAATAACCCAAAAGGAAAAAACAATTGTTTAGATTGGAGGATTTATAGATAAAAGGAAAGCCAGCTCCACCATAAGAACTTAAAGAAAACCGTATTGATAGAGATGAAAGAACTTACTCCCATGGAACATCTCCAACAAGCATCCAGTCCCCATCTTTGTCTTCATAAGTAGGAGCATAATCTGATCCGTTGTACCCTTCCCTCTCTGAGTAAGCACCTGCATTCATATACCAAAACTTAATTAGAAACTAAGAAGAAGAAGAATAAGAAGGAAAAAAAAAAACCCTAATAATTATGATCAGTACTGTTTCTCACCAATAGTTAGCTTGAACATATTCTCCAAGGCCTTGAGAAGCTCCGGGTAGCCCTTATACACCTTAAGATCAATCTTCCTTAGATAAGGAGCTCCATCTACGCTTACTTTAACGTAAATGCCACCACTTTCACTCTCACTAATATGCTTTGTTTGGAAACAGGTTCTCCTATAAGATCTGATCGGCGGCCATCCCACTAGTTGCGCCCTGAAAATAATTATTATTACCATTTTAGATTACTACTCAAGGGCATCTTAAATTATCCGTCAATTTCTTGAAAAATATTGTAAATCAATTACATACTTAGCAGGAGGTGCGCAATCCACCCGGTGATCACCATTTTCAACATCAGATACACAAGAATTATTGCTTCTGCTTCGAGACTCCGCCGACGACGTTTCCGGAGAGGCTCTCTTATTGCCTGCTCTTACGCTACTTGATTGTTTACTAGGTTGAGGTTCATCGTCGCTCCCCGGCAACCCTAATCTTAGCTCCGTTGCCTTTAGATTGAGATCTCCTTCATATGCCATTGATGATCTCTTAATTCTTAATCCAGATCCTTGAATTTAATGAAAATTTGAAGAAAATGATTTTCCGGGAAATTCTTGAAGATAAACTGTGGGTTCGGTTGTGAGAAAATTGGAAATGGAAAATTGTTTTTATAGGGGTTGATCGATTTCTAGGGGACGATATCTAGGCGAGTTCTTCTCTCCTCTTATTTTATCTTCGTGCATGAATTTCATTGATGACAACTGATAACTCCCCCCACGTGTTTTGCCAGCACGCGCTTGCAAAGTGACCAATGAACTTGGTAAACGGGACCCAGAGAAAACGCGCTGCGGACCGCGCGTAGGGTCAAAGTCATTTACAATATATGGACAGCAACAGATCTGGTTGCCTGTCACTGAGGAACACCATGCTGTGTGTGAGGGGGGACAAAGGAGGGACAAGCACAGCCGATACTATTGAAGACTGTGGACCAGGAATCAACGGCCTTGATGTGATCTTATGAAAAGCAAAGCTACAAGCGTTGGATCGCGAGGTCCGATGGGGACATAGCATGTGACCTATTGGATCCCACGTGGATGTCGTTGATTGGTAGGGCATGGCCATGTGGGTTTTAGATTAATGGGACCCATTTCTGGAAATTGATTTGATTTTTGTAACATGATTTCTCCTTCTATTTTCCATTTCTATTCTTTTTTTTATTAACTTATCTTGTACATTTAACTTCCATTTAACTTTTATATAATTTATATTTTTTATTAACTTATTTTATAGTATTTTATTCATATTGAATTATAAGAAATTATATTTATTTCAAATTTTATTAAATTATTAAGAGTTATAGATAAAACAAAAATGGTAAATATTTTACGGCTATTTTATCTCTCTTCCTATTTCCACTTTTTTTTTATTAATTTGTTTTGTCTTATTATGATATTTTACTCAATAAATTTTAGGAGTACATATTTATCTCAAATTCTATCAAATTATTAATTTACCAATTATTAAAAGTTATATATAAAATAGAGATAGTAAATATTTTATAATCATTTTGTTTTACTGTCTCATATTCTCACTTTTATATATATTATAATTATAATTAGCTCTAAATTCAATTATAATGAGATATATGAGAATGATATATATACATCATTAATACATATGTTCTTCTAATTTAATAATTTTTTACTATATAAATTTTTTATTTATTAAAAATAAAAAGTAAAAGAATTTAGAACTCTTTTTAAAAAAAAAACCTAAAATCACTTTAACTCTTATCCTTATCCATCACTAAATATGATATCCGGCTCGATTCTTACCAAAACCATAATGATTTATGAGTTCATGTAACGAAATCAAATATAGTTGCTTAATTGCTATCTATTACCAAATATAATGTCCTACTAAATTCTTAATAGAACCTTGACAAAACCAAAGTTTATAATATGAATACTATGTTTGGATTGATAGATTTTAGATGAGTAATTTTGAACAATCCATGAATTTCTGTAAAATCCATCGTTTGACTATTTAAAAATATCAAAATTCATAGATTTTGGAGAATTCTTTATCTCCTAAAATCCTTCATTTTTTAGTTGCCAATTTTTTTATTCCAATATTATCCCTAATAAATTAATAATATTTCCAACTGTCTTAATTAACCCTAAAAAAGGCAAAAAATTATTTTTTAATTTCAAATAATTGTTATTATTATTATTATTATTATTATTATTATTATTATTTTGCATAATATAGTGTTTATACACATTATTTATAAAAATAATTTTTTTTATACCAATATAATTAAATATTATAACATATAATAATTTCTCATTTTAATAATAAATATGTTGTATTTAAAAGTTTAACTTATCATATAAAGGGAGAGAGTAATATTAACTTTTTTTTTATTTGCTAACTCTTAAAATAATCAATATTATTTTTTTAATTTTTAAGCATATGGTGAAAATAATTATATATACTTAATTAATAATAAATTTTTAATATTTAATAAAAGGTAAAATTAAAAATTAATTGTTAAATCTATGGATTGTAATTATTGAACCAAACATGAATATAAGAGAAATTATATCATCAATTTATGAATTTTGTGAAATTCATGGATTTTAAATTCTCTCAATCCGAATGGCACATAAATGTTTTTAAATATCAAAAATCAGATTTTATTAGATGATTCATCTCTTTTATTTGCAACAAAAATTTTAAACAAATTTAAATTCAAATGGATTTTTGCAAAAGTACTTTTAAATACTTTTTTCACTTAAAAATCAGAACTAAAATTCTACCAAACATTAGTACAAAAAAGGGTCTTTTATGTATATTTTTTCATATCAGATGCGTCTATTTATAACAGACATATAAAAATGAGACGCATCTGAATGATGACTCAGATGCATTTGTTCCAGAATAGACGCATCTAAGGCATGTTAGATACATTTGATAAGAATTAAATAGATGCATCTTATGCGAATTAGATACGTTTATTTTCGTTTAGAACATACTTATCTGGTATTTTTTAAAATATAATTAGAAAAACTTGCATAATCGTAATCAGTAAAAAAATATGCAAAAGCCTAAAATTTAACACTTTAAATACATTACAATTTTATCACATGTCATTGTAGGCTTCCTCCAATAACTCAATTCACAAGCATAATAACAATTCACAAGGTCAAAATTCATAAAATCACAGCTTTAACTCAAGCCATTATATAAGCTTCTACCAATAACTCAACTCATAATCATACTATAGTTATTTATACAAAATAATTCAGAAATTCAAAATTCATCTACTCACTATTTGCATCACAATGGAACAACTCAAATTGCAATTAAAAATAATTGTGTTTAGCACAATTTTACAAATTTAAATATCAAAGTATCATTGTATAACATATAGAAAAATTATTCTAAATACTTACACTCACTTGCAAAAAAATCCAACCATTTTTCTCAAATTTCATTTATTTACACCGGAGTATATAAATTGGTTTGGAAAGTTTACAAAAAATAAAATAAACATAGTTGAAATTATGAATATATCATTACATAAAATAGCTTGCTAGCCAATATATATATATATATATATATATATATATACACTTGAAAATTTAAATTACATAACCAGTATTAGAAATAAAAGATACATTATCTAATATCGTATTTGTGCTATAATGAATCACTATGTCATACATTTATCTTATAACTTAGTATCCACATTTTAAACCTCCTTCTTGTATTGGACACTAAGAAAAAATGCCAAAAAAAAAAACAATCAAAATATTATTCAATTCAATTTTTTTAAAAAAATTGCAATATTAATAAGATATAGGAAAATTAAAATTATTATCTCAATATGATTCCAAGTCGATGTCATTCCTGCACCTTTTATACTATGAAAATGGTATAATCTATATACCCTGGAGAATGATTTTCTGTCAAAATTAACATGTGCTTAATATAATTAAACATTTTTAAGCTATTAGAGTAAATATTATAATATATATGTCGATGGGTTCTTTAACACATCTAATTTTTCTCTTCAAATTACTGAGATGATCCATGAAAAATATATTATCTCGTATACAACAAAAAATAATTAATATCTAGTGTTGACTGACATATATTTTTAACTAATAAAAAAATTAAAATGAAATGCTAATTGAAAAATTGAAATAAAGACAAATGTTGTCTTACTCCTTAATATATGGTAGGAAAACGAAATTTTTATCTTTTTGTTCTTTCAAAGCTGCCCTCATGTAATACTATATCAATTGGATATTCTTAGTATCCATCAATCGTAGAAAACTTGGGCAAAAGAATTTAATCAGTATAGATGATTGCGCGCATATCCTATAAAGGTACCTGCATCTATGATTCACCAATTCGACCCATCAATACTACATTTGACTATAGCAATTCAATCTTTATAAATACTAAAAACATATTATATAATCTTATAGCAGAAAAACTTTAATGATGAAGATATCAAGCCAATCCAAGGAGAGGAGTTGGGAGATGTCTTTTCGTCCGATAAAGACTTCATTATCAATATTTGGTGGATACCAAAATAATTGTTTCGAAAAAAGAAGTTTAACCATTTTTCCAATTTCCCATTCGAAAGCCAAGTCGAGCATACAACCAATCAAACTTATAAGAACTTTCTCAATAAACAAAGATGGAGGTGAATTCGTAGCTGATTATTTGGAAAAACCACTACCTTGCATCTTTTTTTTATGCTTGAATTACATTTTTCTATCAATTTATAATATATTATTATGAATATTATGACATAAATGACAAAATTAAGTGGATGCGTTATTTGTAATAAAGAATTAGTAAATGATAGAGAAGTATCGTTCCAAGAATGATAAGATGTCGTGTCCATTAAACAAAACTTCCATATGTCTAGCCCATTGTATAGAAATCACCTATTGGCACTTAAAGTGGTTTTGATAGATATTCAAGAAATGGAAAATCCACATGTACTCTATAGTGACCCGGAGCTATTAGAACAATGTGCAACGATCCACTAGTTGCATGAATTGTATCTTTCGTCACTATGATCTTCTTACCATTACGGTAAATTGTAAGTTGACACATTTGAGGTTGTGTCTATATAATTATTAAAAAAAACAACATTAAATACCATCAGGGCTTAATCTGAGTGTAAGTACATTAAGCAAGTATGAGTGTACATCGTGAGTGTAGCTGGAAATAAATAAAATTCATAAGTTACCTTTGCATTTTCTATTGGAAATGATGGGTCAATAGAATGACAGCTGTTCGGAATGGGATGACATTGTAAATGACCCACATCCACCTCCATATCAGGTACAAATTGAGAGGATATGTTATCATGTCTATGCTGCATCGCCATCATGTTCTTTAATTGAGCCATATGTGTTAGAAACATCTCCAAGTACACGATGTAAATAGAATGATCCATTCACATATATGCTCAGAGAATATTAGGAAAATTATACAAAGATTTTTCTTCGAACCAAAAACCATCATCCTAAGTGATTTTCGACGTTTAAGAACAACCTTATATTGAAGACTATTCAAGACTTACTCCTACTCGGTGAATCTTGAACTAGTATCTAGACTTAATAATCAAAAATTCAATATACACAAGTAAAATTAATTAATTTTACTCAGTCTATCAATTAATTTTGCTTAATTTGTTTATTTATGTATTTTATCAAACACTTTAGAGGCATAAAGTAAGCTAATCATATTTTGAATACAATATTCTAATTATTTTTAATTAAAATTAATTTTGTTAAATATTTTTTCTTCAAATTTCTGTTTGTCAAAATCATTCATTTTAAATTCAAAAATTTAAATTTTCATACTTAATAAAATTTTACTTAGTATATCAATTGATTTTGCTTAATTTGTTTATTTAGATATTTTATCAAATACCTTGAAGGCATAAAGTAAGCTAACCATATTTTGATTACAATATCCTAATTATTTTTAATTAAATTAATTTTGTTAACTTTTTTTTCAAGTTTTCTTTTGTCAAAATCATTCATTTCAAATTTAAAAAATCAAATTTCTATACTTAATAAAATTCTACTTAGTCTATCAATTAATTTTACCTAATTTGTTCATTTAGGTATTTTATCAAACACCTTTGAGGCATAAAATTTTCATACCATATTTTCATTACAATATTATAATTATTTTTAATTAAAATTAATTTTGTTAGCTATTTTTTCTTCAAGTTTCTTTTTGTCAAAATCATTTATTTCAAATTCAAATTTTCATACTTAATAAAATTTAATTTAGTCTATTAATTAATTTTGCTTAATTTGTTCATTTAGGTATTTTATCAAACACATGGAAGGCATAAAGTAAGCTAACCATATTTTGAACACAATATTCTAATTATTTTTAATTAAAATTAATTTTGTTAACTATTTTTTCTTCAAGTTTCTTTTTGTCAAAATCATTCATTTCAAATTTTCATACTTAATAAAAATTTATTTAGTTTATCAATTAATTTTACTTAATTTGTTCATTTAGGTATTTTATCAAACACCTTGGAGGAATAAAGTAAACTAACCATATTTTCATTATAATATTTTAATTATTTTTAATTAAAATTAATTTTGTTAACTATTTTTTCTTTAAGTTTCTTTTTGCCAAAATCATTCATTTCAAATTCAAAAATTCAAATTTTCTTACTTAATAAAATTTTACTTAATCTAACAATTAATTTTGCTTAATTTTTTCATTTGGATATTTTATCAAACACTTTGAAGGCATAAAGTAAACTAACGATATTTTGATTACAATATCCTTATTATTTTTAATTAAATTAATTTTGTTTACTATTTTTTTGTTCAAGTTTTTTTTTTGTCAAAATCATTCATTTCAAATTCAAAAAATCAAATGTCTATACTTAATAAAGTTCTACTTAGTCTATCAATTAATTTTACTTAATTTGTTCGTTTAGATATTTTATCAAATAACTTAGAGGCATAAAGTAAACTAACCATATTTTCATTACAATATCCTAATTATTTTTAATTAAAATTAATTTTGTTAATTATATTTTCTTCAAGTTTCTTTTTGTCAAAATTATTCATTTCAAATTAAAAAATCAAATTTCCACACTTCATAAAATTCTACTTAGTCTATCAATTAATTTTGCTTAATTTGTTCATTTAAATATTTTATCAAACACCTTGGAGGCATGAAATTTTCATACTTTATAATAATCTATATATTAATTTCATTTAAGTTTTTTTTTATCAAACACCATAAAGACAATATCTCTATTTTTAATATTAACTACTTTCATTTAGGTTTTCATAGAGTATTTTTTTCAAACACCATGAAGGCAATATACATATCCAATAAATAAATAAATAACTCAAAAATTTCATCAACATTCAATTCAATCAACATACAAGTACATCAAAATATATCAATTTCATTAACTTTAACATCTCATAATCTTGATTTTCAGCACTTTAATGGTGAAAGTAAAAAAAAAAAAACTAACCATAACCAAGGGAGAGGGTGCTAAAATTTCCAACAAAGTCAAATGTAGGTGCTCTAATACGAACTATAAGCTTTTGAGACTTGAAAAAACAATAATGAGAGTGAAAATGGAGCAAAATGGCAAAAAAAACACTACCTTGTTTCACGACTAACACGTTGAAGATAATGTATAACCCAAATAAACTTAAATACTTGAAAGAAGATGAAGATAAAGAGGAAAATAGAATATGAAGAGAAGAAAAATGAGAGTAAAAATTTTCTTAAGCAAAAGGAGGGTTGTCGGCGGGATGGAGAGGAGGAAGAAGATAAAGTAATGTAGGGCAACTCTGATGCGTCTGTTTCTTAGTGGAATAATGCCGTTTCACTAAGATGGTCTGATGTGTCTGTTCCATTAAGGAATAGACGCATCGGATCAATGTAGAATAGTATCGTTCCATTTATTATGGTCTAATGTGTCTATTCAAGAAAAAACAAACGCATCCGATCCTGACATTTTATGAATTTTTTTCTAATATATTTCAGATATATAATAAATGAGTGAATCAACTTAAAATTTTAATAAATTAAAATTTTAATCTAAAGAAGGTATACAATAAGTCTACATTTTATTTCACGTTAATGTATAAAAAAATAAGAATTTATTTTTTATAAAATATACAAATATAATTAATATGCAATAAAAAAAATAAAATAAAAATTATGTTTAAGCTTCTTTTTTATTAGACAGACGTATCCGGCTTTTACATGGCAAAATTAAATCGGTAGTATGCGTCTGTTATAAATAAAACAGACGCATCATATAGCTCTGATGCTTCTGTTCTATAAAACAAATGCATAAGATCCATCTAATGCATTTGTTCTGTGGAACAAACGCATAAAACTTATCTAATGCGTATGTTATAGATAAAATAGATGCATCTAAATCTTCTATTGTCAATTTTATTTATAAATGTTACCGCCTCAACATTATATGTCCGTTTTATTTAGAACAAATGCATCTGATGTTTGCATAAGGTCTATTTTGTACTAGTGAAACCAAAAAATTAAACTTGAAAATAAAAGGGAGAATAGCTTGACACACTTGAATTTATAGTAATTCAACATCATTGCATAAATCCACCTCCCAAAATACAATCTTGAGAGTTTTAATTTTCTCCACTAACGATTCTTCTCGAAGGTAAGAATCAAGTCAAATATAGCCCTAGAGTTCTAACCAACTCTCTTAAGCTCAAACTTAAGTTTTTATATAGTATAATAAAACTTAATAAATACTTATGAAATAAAGATAGTAAATATTTTACACTATTAATTAAAAGATTAAATCCTTATTCAATTCAATTAATTAAATTAGGTTTATGGAACAAATCAAATATAAAATATTGTTTAAGTACTTTGCGAGCGAACCAAAAAAATATATTGTCATTGTTACTTTTTTACTGTGCATATCTAATTTTTTTATTAAATTATTTTTTCTTTCTTTTTAATATTAGTTACCTGTTTTTTTATATATAAAAAATATAGTCACCTAATCCTCATAAAATTAAAGTTCTAATTAATGAATTATTAATATTATTTATTAATAAATTAAATTATTAAATAACAAAATAAGTTAAATTATTAAATGACAAACGTGTGCCTTCCTAATTATTTTTTTATTAAATTATTATTTTTTTAATATTAGTTATATATATATATAATATAACTACATAGTCCTAATAGAATTGGACTTCTAATTAATAGATTATTAATATTATTTACTTATAAATAAAATTATTAAATTACAAAATTAACTAAATTAACTAATACAATTATATTGACTTTTTAGTAAATTTATTTGTATCCCCCCATTTTTATTTAGTATGATATGATATGATAGATATTAAATAGGCAAAGCAAGATTATCAGCTAAGACCAATAACACTGTACTCTTTCCGTCCGAAAAAAATAGATTCACTTTCTTTATTGTTGACCGTTCAAACTTATAGTTTACTTACCTTTTTTGAAGTATAGTTATTTTGTTTAATTACAAATATACCATTATTTATATACATATACTTATTACATATATCTAAATGTCTATTTAAATAACTCTCGAAATTGATTGACATCTACATATAAGTATTAATTTGAATCTTGCATTAAAAAGATCAAATGATTATTTTAAAGATAATAATAAACAAAAGACATTTTTGGAAAAAATTAAACAAAAATCATTAATTTAATAAAATTAATTAATTTTCTTAATTTGTGTGAAAATATAACTAAACTTGTATTTTTCAAGTGGAGGGAGTATAAAATAATGAGAACCAACATGTGTGAATTTGAATAAGATAAAATGTTAATACATTTTAATTTTTATCTCTCTCTCTCTCTCTCTATGTATAATATTCAACAATCTTAATAAACCAATCTGACATTTAATGCTGATATACATGTGTTGCGAACCCCATAAGCAAAGACTTGGACAAGATCTTCAAATATGTAAGATTTGTGGTGCAAATTAAAACGAGAATTAAATCAGACATATAAAAGAGAAGTTTCATGTTTATTCTCAATTTTGCAATTAATTAAAGGATAGGTATGTAAAACAAACAATTTGCTGCTATATGTATAAAATTAAAAATGGGATAGTGCTATATATTTATGATTGTCACTGCTTCAAAATCTCCTCCACAAGTTTAGGTCTTGTTGGTCATGTTACAATTAATTATGATCCTTAAGTATGAATTTCTTAATTGTGGAACACCGTTTATCAACTTATGATCATATGGCCGGTGGTTTGAGAGTACAATCATCTTTTTCTGTGGGCAATATATTCATGCATGACACTACTCATTAATTTATAGAGTATATGACTCAATTTGTCCACTAAAAATGTTTGATGGAAATGCAATTAAATAATTTGTAAATTTTTAGTTGCATGTTAATTTAGTTTTTACTCAAATAAACGTTTATTTTTTCGAAGTTTCCACTAAATTTTTTAAATATATTTATAAAATATCTTTTCTCTCTAATACTAAAAAAAAAGTTTTTGTTTTCACCAATGTAACGAGGGCCCTTTAGGATTGTTGAGGAAACGCCGAATTATAAGTAACGGGAAAGTAATGGGCACATGGTCGTCGGCGATGCTAGTTGGTTAGAAATCAGCCCAAACCCAGCTGTTTGCCAGTGCCAAATGGCACCTTGGCACTTTGAACCAATCCTAGTGCAGGTGGGCCTTTATTCTTCAACATAATCCCGTACACGCGCACACACGCTTTAGCCTCGTCTATACCATACCAAAATACCCAATGATTTTTTTCATAAATACCAAAAAAAATATATATATATATAATTATAACTTTACATATTTTCAATATTTTTTTTAATTTTACTAAAAAAAATACTTTTATAATTATATCAGCACATCTTGAATACTTTTGGCTTAAAACAATTATAAATAAAGAATATAAAGTTCGGTATACCTTGAACATATCTTGGACCTAAAACAGTTGTGAATAAATGTTATAAAGTTCGGTATACCATTGACATATCTTGGGGATATCTTTAGTTTAAAACAATTGTGAACAAAAGTTATAAAGTCTAGTATACCTTGGGTATATTTTTGGGATATTTTTGGCCTAAAACAATGGTGAACAAATACTATAAATTTTAGTATACTTTAAGTATATCTTGATGATACTTTTAGCATATGGACAACAGTCTATAAAGTCCGGTATACCTTGGTCATATTTTAGTTATATCTCAGGAATATTTTTTATCTAAAATAGTTGTGAACAAAAGTTATAAAGGCTGGTATATATTGGACATACATTGGGTATATCTTTGAACGATAAAAGATAATTAATGATTAATAAAAAAAATACATACAATAACTAGTCTTGATATGCATAAACTTTTATATAACAAAAGGAAAAAAAATGAAACAAGAAACAATTAAAAGAAAAAGCCAAGATAACCGAAAGTAGAGAAGAAATTAGCAAAAGGGAAGCTATAGTGGGATCCAATACCGTAATATGAAAGAAAAATGTGAAATATCAAAGTGAATGTGAGTGATGAGGAATGGAGGTAATGGCGCAAAAAATTCTTTCTTGTCTCATTTGGATTTTCGACTGACAATAAATGGAGATATACAGAACTGTATAGTCTAGTTTTAAAAATCGGTACAAATAAAAAAACAAAAAGCTAGGGATAAAAATGAAAAAAATATAAAATTTCCAGTAAACCATGTCCTCAAATACGAATTCATATGGCCTTCAAATATAAAATACGCATGGGCAACCATAGATGAATTAAATGTCAAACAACACCACATTTCTGAACCATCCAATTTTCAGAATAAAACCTCTGGCTTCTATTATTTTTTTCTTAATGATATTTAGAGGTAGTCCAACTAATTCAGACTATGTTAAATAGGTTCTCAAAAGACAATAACATACTTCCTAAGATTTGAGAATATTTAAAATAGTTATATATATATATATATATATTACTTATTAGAACTCGAAACCTCTAATTAAATTGGAAAAAATTTGTAATAATTCAATTACACTCTCTTACATCTCTGGCTTATATTATTATCGTTCAATACTTAAGGAATATAATCAAACCACACTATTGCCAATTTCACTCTATTTTGTTCTTTTTTATTTTGGCCATCATCATTCTAATTTTATATACATGCAAAAATTCTACCAACTTTTTTTTTTCAACAACTGATATTAGAGTTTAGTTTGATTATAGGTATGGCATGGGCATGATCTCTACGTAAAAACATGATAATGGCTATTTCTTCCATGCTTCCTTAGTGTCCCCTCTTCATTATATTTTTGTATGTGGCACCTTCTATTTTTGCGCTCAAAATAAAGAAAAAATGTTAATTACCACTTCATCTGTATATTAAATCAATCACTATAATTGGTTTTAGTATACAGATAATGTAATTGAGTTTGAGAATTTCTCTAAAATAAAAGTGTGAAAATTGGAAGAGAGAGAAGTGGATAAGAACAGAGTAAAGCAGGTAAGGTGGTATGGTCATTGCTCCCTGACAGCTGGGTAAGTAAGCGGGTTTTGAGGGCAATAAATGAAAGGGAAATACATTTCAATTATAGAGAAGCTTGGATCGGAATGAGCGAATTGCACGTGTGATGGAGTTTTTAACATTTACGGGAAGATGTGGGCCTCACTCTACACGTGCTATTACTACCTCACTCACATTTTGGACTTTAATAGGCCCAAAAGACAAAAACTATACAACTACTAGCAAGCCAACCAACTTATGGCAAAAGCCTATCCTTTCCCTTTGTCTCCTATGTCCATCATCAACATGCATCAACCATACTATCATAGCTTTACATGTAGAAAATATTTGCCCACGATCAAATTAACGATACAATATTATGTATGCAAAATAATTTAGAAAAAATTACTATTTACTTTTTGTAGTTTTGTATAGTACATTAATATTTTTCTAAATTTTTAAAATTATACAATTTGTTCTCTTTATTTTATTTCCGTTAAAGTATATATTTTTTTTGTTAAATTTTAAGACATTTACTATTAGTAAGAAATAACATTCTCTTTTGCTCAATAAGATAATAATACAATACGTCAAAATTTAGGAGGTTATTAGTACAATAAATCAAACTTGCAAGAGAAATTAGTGCAATATGTCAAAATTTAGAGGGTAAATAGTGTAATTTTCAAATTCTATGGGGTACTAGTATATTGTATCAAAATACATGAGACAAATCATATAATTTCAAAATTTAAAGAAGTAGTAGTGTATTATGTCAAACTATATGGGGTAAATAGTAATTTTCTCAATAATCCATATAACATTTTTTTTTTCATTGATTTGGTTTATTATATACTAGATGTAAGGAAAAAAAATTTAATTTTTAACTCAGCTCTTTTTACTTCTCCCGTTTAGTTATTTTGCTGCTCATATCCATTTTTTTTTTTTATGTAAATTGAATCTTAAATTTAATTTTTGGTAAATATAACTCAATAATACTAAATAATCCAGTTTATTTGCATTGATATTTACGGCTTTATGTTGTTAGTCGGGAAATACTAGTATTTTACTTTAGACATGTACAAAAGCACACGGGATAAGTACCATTTTTCCATATAACCCCTTCATTTTCTACAAAAAAACATAACAACCGTAAATATCCAATTAAAAAATTTTAAAAGAAAAAAAAAAGGAATATAGCTATCAATTCTTTTTAATTATCCAATAATTAAGGAGAAATAAATATTTTGGGAGATATCCTAATTTAAAGTGAAGTATGATTCACGAACAAGCAATGAGGCACACGTGAGGTGAGCTAATTGTGATGCTATAAGGGATCCAAAGGAAAGAAAGAGGAAGAAGAATAGGAATAAGAGCAAAATGTGATGGTCCCATAAAGGATGACAATGCCCCTAACCTAACATTCATTCACAAGTTCCGTATAGGAAGAAAGAGAGAGAGTTAAAAGCAAAAGTGGCCCATTTTAGCTATGAAAAAGTGGGACAAGATATCCGGCAAAACCGAAACCCAGGTAAGTTCTGGTTGGTTTCTGGGTATCTATACCACCTTTGGCTTTAGTTGATCTTTCACTTGCATTGTTTACCCCTCAACTCTTTCTTTGTTTACATAATCAATCAATCAATCAACGCGGCAGAGGCGCAGTCACACTCACATTTCGTAGGACTGGCCTAAAACAATTTGTAATTGTTGGCCACCCGCACGGCCACACAAAATTTCAGCTTGCGTTTACCTTCCCTTCGCCACACGATTGGATTTTCATTTTGTCTTTATTTACTCTTCCATTTAATGCTCTTCCTCCTTCTTCTTCTTCTTCTTATATTATTATTATTATTATTATTAATTAGAATATGGATTACTCAATTAAACGATACCTATTTAGTAACAGAGCCAATAATAATAATAATAATAATAAATGAAGAGATAATCAATAAAAACATATCTATTGGTCAAAATTCCACATAAAATAAAACTATCACAATGAAAATAAATTCATTCAGGCTGACATAAATCTGTACAATATTTGAATGGTTCCAAGAATAATTTTTTACCTAAATTACGTTTTAACATTTATTTGTATATTATTAAATTTGTAGATCAAATTAATAATAAATTATCTGAAAAAATTAATTTCCATCTAAATATCAAATTAAATAGGCGTGCCAAAGTGTGCACAAATTGAGAGAAGCTTAATTTGTTCCTTTGAATTTAGGGTTTGGTGCGATTGTTAAGTGTACATGCAAAAAGAGGTTTGCATCTTTTAAGAACTAATCCTTTTTTTGGATCAATTTAAGAACTGATCCTTACTCTGCATCAGCTTAGAAACCAACGGAAAAGATTGTACCTTTCATATGGTAAATAACATTATTACTTAAAGGGCTAAAATAATTAATGTTATAGTTAAAAAAAATTGCCATCTTAAAAGGTAAGATAGAATAGTAAAAGTTACTTTTTCTTCGATTAGATATATATATTTTGAATTAGAATTCTGAGTATGAACTATGAAACATTTTTAAAATTTGTGTGGAATCATTTTATTCTTTTAAAGGGTCTATCCAACGACGAATCTTGTGTAAATTGGGAGACGAGTACACTAAATTTTTTCATATTCATGCTTTCCAGTAGATTGAGATAGAATTCAATCTCAAAAATTGCTCTCATTCTCTGCAAGATCAACAATTCATCTCTAATGCTTTTCTTGATCATTTCTCAAGCTGATTCAATAAAGCTCCCCTAGCTTTGGGTACTATCTCTAGACTAGAGTTCCATTGGTTATCTTTGACTCAATTTGCTGATCTAGAACAATCCTTTTCTCTGGAGGAAATTCATAGTATTGTATGGTCTTGTAATTCCTCTAAATCACCAGGATTAGACGGATTCAACTTCTCTTTTTACAAGAAAGCTTGGAATTCTATCAAAGATGATGTTTGGAACCTTATCAACGGTTTTTTTGTATATGGAAAATTGCCCAATGATATCAAACGGTCCTTCATCACCTTAATTCCGAAGTCCAGTGGTGCTTGCCAAGTTGAGGACTTTCGTCATATTTCTTTAATCTATGGTATCTATAAAATCATTGTAAAGCTTCTAGCAAATTGTATGAATCTAGCTATGGACTCAGTCATCAACCCAAAGCAATCAGCCTCTATAGCCAGACGTCAAATTCTGGATGGTTTTCTAGTTTTAAACTAAATAAGGATTTTTGTAAAAAAAACAAATAGAAGTTGCTGCCTTTTCAAAATAGACTTCGAAAAAGCTTTTGACACTATACAATGGGACTATCTTTTCTGGGTAATGACCAACATAGGCTTTGGTAGTAAATGGTATAATTGGATTCTGGAATGCTTTACAGGCTCAAAGTCTTCCATCCTTGTTAATAGCACCCCCAATAAAGAATGTAGGTTCTTTAATGGTGTCAAGCAATTAAGGCTTCCCCTTATCTCCTTTCCTTTTTATTATGGTTGTGGAACCTCTCTCTTACCTAATTACGAAGACACATAACAATAGTTTGTTGGTAGGCTATCAATTTCCCATAGATGGTTCGGTAATAACCCACATGCAATTCGTAGATGACATGCTTATCTTCTTGAGGGACTCTTTATCAGACTTCTAAAACCTGGCTAGAATGCTACGCTGCTTCTCTTTTATCTCAGGTCTGAAGATTAACTTCTATAAAAGCTCTATCATAGGTGTTAATGTTACCTTAGAGACTATCAATCACATTGTAGTTGTTATTTTCTGCAAAGCCTCGACCTTACCCTTTTCATAGCTTGGCTTACCTCTAGGTGCAACCTTAAATCGCATCTCAACCTAGAATCCTGTCATTGAAAAGATCAAAAGCCGATTAGCATTCTGGAAAAGAAAAATTATATCTCAGTTAGGCTGACTTTCTCTAATCAAATCATGCATCACATCTCTACCCTTGTACTACCTATCCATCTTCAAGATTCTAGCATAGTGGCAAAAACTATCAATAAACACATCCAGCAATTTTTCTGGAGTGGAGGGAATTCATCAAACAAACTCCATAAGGCTAATTGGGATGACTTGATCAGGCCGAAAAATAGTGGAGGTTTAGGCATCTATGATATTGCAAGTCATAACAAAGCACTTATATTCAAATGGCTATGGAATCTCTACTTATGTGAGAACAAGTTATGGACAGCGGTCATTCACTACAAATATGGAGCGACAAGAGTTGATAATGTTATCCCTAGAAGCTATTTCTCTAATCTATGAATGGTATCGTATTTGCAAGCATAAAGATGTAGTCTTCTCCAGCCTTTTTCAATCCAATATTTTTTTCAAGAAAGGCAACGACAATAACATTCCTTTTTGGACAGACTTTTAGTGTGGTAATACCTTTTTGCAACCAAATTTCTAAACCTATTTGAGATAACCACCAATCATGTAATGCTCATTAAGTAGGGCTTGGTTTAAAGGAAGAATATGTATAAAAATGTTAATAAACAAGAAAATGACAAAAGAGTTAAAGTGAGCAATGTGTGTATGAACTTAAGTTGTGAGTGTGGTGGAGAACCCATTTTGTGTGGTGATTGAGTTATGATAACTTATTTGTTTTGCTAACTAATGACCATGACAGTTTGTATTTATGTTTAAGAAATATTTAGAAGTAGAATTTTGACAAAATATGGCCATAAGAAAAAGCTATGCCCTTTCACCACCAGCATCACTACCATACTGAAAACTGTCATGACCATGAAAAAGAATATTCATGACTGTGAAAAATGTTTTTTATAACCGTGAAGGTTGTGTTTTGGGATTTTTGTCCATAATTATTCAAGGCCAGACCTATAAACTGTCATAGTCGTGAACATGACCATGAAAGGGATTGATATAAATAAGTTTTTATGCAATTTAATTGAACTTTCAACATCCTAAAACCCTAGAACCCCAAATTCTCTAAAAAATTCATCCTCCCCCATGGTTCTTTGAAGGTTTATAAGCCCTTAAACAAAAACCAAACATATTAGAGGAAGATTTAAGCTATGATTTGAAGATTCAATCAAGGAGAAATAAGTTGTGGAGAAAGAGAACTTTGAGGAGGAATCTTGGGTTTTTTTTCTTCTAATAACCCTAGTTTGGTCTTTAAAAGGTAAGGAGATGCGATTTCTTTGCTTTCTTGTGTTGATTTTAGAGTCTATGAGTGTGGTTATTCGAAAGGGGTTATGACTTACTCGTGTGGGGATGTGGAGAAGAAGGGGGTTTTTGGGGTTTTCTTGGGAAAAGACCTTCCTTAAGGTGAGTTGATGATTACATGAGTATTTTTGTAGCTAAAGTGATTATAGTATATAGGTACTGGTGTGGAAGAAGGACCTCAATTACTAGGAAAGGACCGAGCTTAATTTGGACGTGGTGAATCAAAGAAGCACTTTTTGTGAAGGTTTGTACACATTTCCATTACAATCTTCATGAGTATAAGATTTGTATGCATTGTATGTGACATAAATGTTGATTTGGTAATAAATGAAATGAGATTAATTGTAGTTAATGATAATTGAGAGTAGAATAAGTAAAGAACATAATGGTTTTGGTTGTGTTTTATAATACTTAATATTATTTGTAAAGTATAGATTATAAATCTATAAGTTTTGGTTGATGAATCTATAATATGTGAGATATGATTATGTATTATGAATGAAATTTAATGTGTATGTATATTTGTTTATGTGTGAGTGTTGGCATGTTTAAGGTTGAGAATATTGATAGATTGGATGACAATAGGGCCACTGTAGAGTTTATGTATGCGTGATGTGCCTAGAAACATTTTTGAATCTTGTGTAAAAAGTGGGGCAGCAGCCTTCACCACCAGGTTGGTGGTGAAGCTGGTTGTAAAGCATGCTGAATTAAGGTGCAGAACTCTTCACCACTAAGCTTTACAATCATGACAGTCGTAATAATGGTGGTGAACTTTTATGTTGAACATTTTAATGATACTTTTGTATGAGTTTTATGTGAGCTATGTTATAATAATCATATGGGATTTTTAAGCCCAGAAATAAGAGT
Source organism: Balakata baccata (assembly GCA_949630135.1). NCBI lineage: Eukaryota > Viridiplantae > Streptophyta > Magnoliopsida > Malpighiales > Euphorbiaceae > Balakata > Balakata baccata. Next base: position 36,283 of record CATIWF010023093.1, on the reverse strand, counting down.
AGATTGAAATATGGTGCCATGGTAGGAGGTCAAAGTGGCTTGAGGCCCGGTATTTGGGCGCCTTTGACAATTATTTGTGTAAGATGAAGGTGGCTTGAGACCCAATATTGGGCGCTCTTAGTCTTACTAGTTGAGGTGGCTTAAGGCTCGGTATTTGGATGCTTTTAACTAGGAAAGCTCGGTGAAACTTGATATGTTTGAAATGTGTGATATTATAATATTGTGTTTATGTTATAGATATGACTAAAATTATTATATTTGTGCAAGTACGTTATGTTTTCATAATGATATAAACATGGTAAGTGTTGTATGCTTGTGTGGTATATATATGTATACATATGGATTGTACGACTATATGTACCACGAAGCAGAATTGCTTAGCATGTGGATATTTTATCTCTTATGCAAGTTGTAGATAGTTTGAAAAGTTGACAAGAAGACAAACGGCCAAGGAGCCAGGGATAATCGTAAGGGTGGTGATATGTTCATACTTTTTTTTTGATTTGCTTTATATTTAAGAGGGTTTGGAACAATTACATTTGTACATACATTGGGCATGAATGACATGTAAATTTATAACTCTTCATAAAGTTTATAAACTTTTGTATTTTCATTACTTTAGCCTTATGGCTAAAGTGGTTTTTTTCCTCATATGATTAATAAAATATTTATATTTATCAATATCTAGACAGTGAGATAATTGAAACCAAAACAAACACTGCTACTTTTAGCTTTAAAGTTTAGAAGGAATAGATTAGGTAATAGCTAGTATTCCTTCCGTTCTATTTTAATTTTCACTTAATTTAGGTAATTTCACTATAATTAAAAAATTATTAATTAGCCTTAAATTTAAGAAAAAATGAATAATTAAGACTAAATTATATTTTAATTGAAAAACTCAAAATTATTGGAAGAGATAAAGAATATATGAGAAAGCATAGTCTAAATCTATAATAAATGATTTTAAAATATTACATAATATTAAGGATAAAATTGAGAAAAAAATAAATTTTCTTGATTATATAAAAGTGACGTATAAATGGAATTTTAGATTTTCTCGAAAGTAACAATTAAAATGGAATGGAGAGCATATTAATGCAAATATATTTCTTTCTTAATTTATAGATTCATTCCTAGTTAAAACCATTTCATTTTTCTTTTATTATAAATTTTTTTGTAAAAAAACAAAATTGTCGTATATAACCACCACCGCCCAAAGAATAACTAAACATATCTCTGATCAATAATCATTGAATCATTATAATTATCCGAAAGGAGACATGTTGGTATAATAATAATACTAATAATGATGATGATAATAAGAATGATCACACATGCATGATAGTAGTGCAGTCAGAGATCATCTGGGGTTAGTTGAAGGGGCCTTTGCCTATACGCTTCATTCTTTTGTAGGAATAGTCCTAAGAGTAAATAAAGAGGTAAAAGTTTAAATAAAAGAAAAAAGATAGAAATTTAAGTTCATTTCTAATGTTATTTTAGAGGAGATAAATTTTAAAAATAATATAAATTTACATATTATTATATATATTTAAAAAAATATAATATATTTTTAAATGAATGTAGTTCTGTCACGGTTTATATGGCAATCAAGTGTCAAAATTCTATATAAATAATCTAGGTTCCACAAGTGTAGATCTTCACGGCAGAAGATTTCCAAACCCTCTCTCTATATAATAATAATAATAATAATAAGAGAAGAGGAGGGGTAAGTGGGATGCCCTGCAGCGGCGCACATGAGATAGGGTATGAGACTTGGGCGACACAGCCCTATGACTCGAACAACTTCACATGCCTTCTTCTAATGAATCTACTCACATGCTTTCTTCACCTTTTGGGTCCCTCTCTTCTCCATCAATTATCAAATTCAAATGAGAGTTTCTAAATATTCTTTTATGAATCTTTTTCTTTTCCTGTGTTATAAGATATGGAAACCCACCATAATTAGCATGCCTTTGCATTTAGCTATATTTTTTTGAATGTTTCTTTGGTTTTGAATCAACTACATATGATAATTTAACCAAATTAATCTATATATATATAGGGGTTTTGTGATTTATATTTAAATTAGCAGATTATGAACATGGGGTACATCTACATGCATGTACGCATGCAATTATAGACCAATTACACTACACAGCGGCCTACTACCACACACAATTTTTTGTGCATACCTAATTCTACAGTTGAAAGTGCCTGTCAAATAAATGCTGCTTTTATATCTTTTTGCTTTTAATTTGTATATACACTTCCTTTTAGAAAAAAAAAAAAAATCTGAAGGACACATTTGGAGATACAGTTTCTGCTTTTTTATATCCAAGCACTCGTTTTGTGGTCTACGTATTTACAAGAATATACTTAAATAATTCTTATGCCTATGTATAAATTAATTTAATTATATATACATAAAAAAAGTAACTCAATGTTATATATTTATCATTAGAGTAGATGTGTACACTTGTTAAAAAAAATGAAAAATAGAGCACAAATGTCCAAATTTCAAAATGAAGTGCGTGTTTCAAGATTCATTCCCTTAACCAACAAAATTTCGGGTTAGTTGGTCTGTTTGGAGTCAATAAAGAATTATCATTTTTTATATCTAAACCTGAATTCAAGAAAATGAAAGAGATATGGGTCTCATTTTATATAGAATATCTAAGTAAACAGGGAAAAAAATAATAATTCTACTAAGACACCATGTTAGAATTTGGTGGCCTTACGGACTTAATAATTATGAATTCATTATTACTTTAAAAATACTTTTTATTTAATAAATAGGTATTGGATCTAATTTATTCCAAAAATTAGCTGAAAGTAGGAGAAATGTCGAAGTTATTATATGAAACGCATATATCTTTTTGTTATATCCCCCATGCTTAAGGTTGAACACATGTAGGAAATCTAAAACATAAATTGGACATCGACGAGTGACCCAATTGGTGGCTCTAATACCATGTTGAATAATTGAGTCTTGAACCTAATTCATTTTAGCTAAAAGCTAACTCAAGGTAGGAAAAATGTTTAAGCCATTATAAAAAGTATATATATATATATATATATATATTAGTTAGTTGATGTAAAATATTTCAACACTTTCAATGCGAAATTCACTTCAACATATATAAATCAATCAAACAGAAGGGTCGATTTTGAAAATCTTGGTATGCTAAAGAAAATGTAGAAGATGATATAAATCTTGAAAAGATCATTATTAGCAAGATGTTGTGTGCCACAGAACATGAATTGGATCAAAAAGGAACTTATTAAGCCACAGGGCCACCTTTAAATAAATTTGCTCATAACTTCGATAAGTACATGCTGCCTATTCCCTTAGGAATGTTTCTTATTTCTTGTCCCAATCAGGGACCATGTCAATTAACCAAATATTAACTCAAATTTGAAAATATGTATATGTAGTATTTCTCTAATTTAATTTCCGCCTACTTATCATTGGAAGAAAATCAAGATTACATACATTATCATGATATATGTTTTATATATAGTTAGTAGTAATGGATGAAATCACATGGGGCAAGATGATTGAGAAACATGGAGAATAATAGAGAAGGAAAAAAAAAAAAAAAAAGAAATGGAGAAAGAAGAATAATCGATACAATTATTTGAGAAGATAAGGTTGCAAATCGATTTGCTTTTTCTTTTTCTTTTTTTTTGTGAGAATAATGTTTTAAAGTAAGTTTAAACCACATAAAGTTCCTTTGATTTGACAAATCTATTCAAGTTGAATTGACCCATAAACTTAAGTAGTTTAAAATAATTATTTGAAATTTTGGTAAAACATATATGTTTTCAATTGATTCTTACCTAACTTGGTAGTCTGCCAACCCAAGTCAATTCTGGACTGATCCATATATATTGCAAACTCTGCCTGAGAAGACGAATGCTTCTTTATTATATAGTTCTTGTTATGAACTACGAATAGTGTTTTGTTTCAACCATCCAGTATATTAGATAGGTCTATTAAGAAATAACACCTTTCTTTCCAAATTTTTAAAAATTTCATATTAGAGGCCAAGAATTTGAGATGAGAACTTTTTATTGAAAAAGAATGGATTTTTATCATCTCATCTCACCTATTTTTAATACGATTCACACATACTCTTAATGATAAGAAAAAGCAAATTAAAAATCGACCTCTGATTAAATGAATATTATTACAAGTACAATCTTTAAGTTAAATTTATTCTACCTGTAATTTTTTTTTCTAAAGGTACAAATTAACTTCTAAATTATATTTTATACAGCGAGTTGACTAAATATAAATAAGCTCTAAACTTTAAGTTAACTGCAAATTAGCCTCTAAATTATAACTTATGAGATAGGTCATCTTCACTACACCAAGTTGACTTACAGTTCTGATTTAAAAAGCCTAATTGTACAGATATAAAAGTTCGAGAGCTTATTTGCACTGAGTCAAAATTGAGAGAATAACTCGCTCTATAGAGTATAATTTAGGAGCTCATTTATATTTTTAACTTTTTTTTAATATTCTCTTTTTAAATGAATGAAGTTTTTTTTTTTTTTACAAGTACAATTTTAAATGATTGAAGTTAGATTCTTGTTTTAAAAAAATTGCGATTAGGCCGTAAATTTCCAACCCTTGATCTGAAAATTAGAGCTTAATTAGGTGGGGGCAAGTCCAGAGTGAAAATGAATTCACAAACAATCAAGGGAACCCTAGCATCATCATGTCGTCACCTATACCAGCAAAGTTTTAAAATGCCAGCTTCCACGTGTCAGCTTTCCATTTAACCGAACCTTAAAAAATAAAAGATGAAAGAAAACTCCCCCCTCCATATATTAATGCCCACAAAGCCCAACATCACAAACTCTTTCCCTTGTTTAGTTGCTGTTGTTGCAGTATTATTACCATATCTCAAAAAAAAAGCACCATAAAACTCAAAGCTAGAGAGAGAACAATTCCAAAAAGAAAGTGGGGTTAGAGAGAGAAAGAGATTCAGAGGGAGAATTTAGAAGAAGAAGAAGAAGAAGTGATAATGGAAGTAGAGAAGGCAAATATGGGGTTTATGGAGACTGAGCTAAGGCTAGGTTTACCAGGAAATAACAATGAAGGAGACCAAGTAGCTGCAATAAGGAAGAGAGGATTCTCTGAAACTGTGGATTTGAAGCTCAATATTAATCTTTCTTCAAAGCAGCGCCTGGAAGAAGAAGCTCATCATCAGAATATGGATCCCAATGATAAGAACAAGAATTTTGCAAAAGGCAAGAATCTTTTCTCCGCCGTTGATCCAGCAAAGCCTCCAGCTAAGTAAGTAGTTGCATTCTTTTCCCTTTTTTTTTCTATAAAAAAAAAAATTGTGATCTCCATCAATTTCATTTTTTTTTTTCATATAATGTTTTAGGTTAACCTTGTTTCCAATATCTTTTCCTTATTGTCATTTTTGGTTTTATACTAATCTTCAACAAGTGTGGCAACAATTATCAGATCTTGAGTTCGGATTTCTAGTTGAACCTCTTATATCAAATAAAGAACTTAGATTTATAGTATATAACAAATTATATATATATATGTATAATAAAACTTTATTTTTGAAGAAAAAAATGAAAAGGGAGTGATGATATATGGTATGAAAATATTTAGGGCACAGGTAGTAGGGTGGCCACCAGTTCGATCGTTTAGAAAGACCATGCTAGCGGTTCAAAAGAACAGCAGCGAAAAGTGTGAGAAGCTCGCCGGCGCCAACAGTGCAACCTTGGTGAAGGTCAGCATGGATGGTGCTCCTTATCTCCGCAAGGTTGATTTGAACATGTACCAGAGTTACCAGGAGCTCTCTGACGCCCTTGCTAAAATGTTCCGTTCTTTCACCATTGGTAATTCCCATATCAATTTCTTGTAGTATATCGGGTCCATCAAAATATTCACTAATTAATCAAATCACATCCTGGCATGTACATAAAGTATTGGTATAAATTCCCATAAGTTCTAACTTAATTGTTCTAGTCTTATAAATCAAAGAACATGTATATGTATATGAATTGGTACGAGATTCTTTTATCTTAACATCTCGAGTTTGAGTCCTTAACATGCATCCAAAGAAATGTTTAACAGCCAATCGGAATCCTACAAAACACTCTCTGGATTAAAAAAAAAATTCATTGATTATTAATTGACATTTTATTAAAAAAAAATTGAAAATTTCTCATTCATTGTTTTTATTTTCATGGGTTAATTATTGGATTGCTGAGTTAATTAAGATTTCGAATGTAATTGAAAATTAGGAGATTGTGGATCTCAAGGAATGAAAGATTTCATGAATGAGAGCAAGCTCATAGATCTTCTTAATGGCACTGACTATGTTCCGACTTATGAAGATAAGGATGGTGACTGGATGCTGGTTGGTGATGTCCCATGGGAGTAAGTTCTCACATTCATCTCTTAAGTCTTAATTACCTAATCAACTTCAAAGCAATTCATAATTATCTTTAGTTAATTTTTAATATTAACATTTGCATTTAATTATTTGCCCAGGATGTTTGTGGAATCATGCAAACGACTGCGTTTAATGAAAGGAACAGAAGCCACTGGACTTGGTCAGTATATATATCTTTGCATAATGCTTACTGAGTAGGAAAATAATTTATATCTGTTTGATTCATAAATGAAGTTATGAACACCATCTAAATAAAAAATATATAGAGAATGGTAAATTAAATCACTTATTCTCAAGTTTTAATTAAATATGTTTTATATTCAGAGTTCGAACTCGGGACTGACTTATTATTAAGCGGAACAATAATCTAGTAATGTAATCTTACTAATTCAGGAACAAGTTAATTAATTAATATGTTGTTGATTTTGTTTTTGTAATGAATTCAGCACCAAGAGCCATGGAAAAACGCAAGAACAAAAGCTGAAGTAGTGGTCAATAACCACAGCTAGCTGATTCTTTAATACAGTGTGAATCGATCAGAAGCAGGATTATATAGTAATTTATAACTATAAAAACACAAATTAAGATGGATTTGAGCAGGTTGTTTTTCTGTATTATTATGATGGTTTGTTATATATGTGGGATACTTAATTAATTAAGTATTAATTAGTGTGGACATGAACAATAATTACTCTTTTTAAGTGTTTTGTGTGTCTGCTTGTTTGTTTAGTGTTAATGGTTTGTCTATCAATTAATGGCCACAATAATGTACCTGTTTGTTGTTGTTGTTAATATTCTTTAATTTGCTTCAACTCGATGCTTCGTTTATTTATTCATTATACTAATATATGTGTATTAAAAAAAAATTTAGGTAACACATATATATATTATTTTAATTGTTATATAATTCTCATGGGATAGACTTAGTAGAGAAAATGCCCCATGACCCTCTTGGAGGAGGGAACAATATCATGTGCAAGTTTATGGAGCATTTATTCATGCCCATTTGTGTATATATTTCTTGATCTGTTCATTCTTTAACAAACTTTCACAAAAAAGAAAAAAGATAATGAATTAATTTTTTTATACATCTTTTGTACATATTAGATATTGAATTTATAATTTCTAATCTTTATTATGATTATTTCATAAAAGATATACTGATTAATAACAGTAAATTAAAGACTGAAACATCAAAAACGAGCAAATAGTAAAGAATATTTCACTTTTTTCTTTCCCTTTCATTGAGCTTTAAATAATAGAGAAAAAATAGTTTTTTTTTTTTGTTACATATGTTGTATAAGTTAGTATCGAAATCGTAACATTCCACATTTATCATGACTATTTTATGGTAGATTTATCATGACTATTTTATAGTGGATGTACCAATTGAACTAGTTTGGCAAGAAGTAATATGACGTTAGTAATCCTATTATTTTTACGAAAAATATGGGCTTAGAGATCTCTCTTTCATATCTTGGATCTGACATTGCTGAAATTCATGCGATTTTCCATTCATGGCAAATTTTTATTTTAATTTTTTCACTTCTTGTTAAAGTTTAGTTATTGCGAATTCTGAAAACAAGAAGAATTCTTCGAGGTTCACTTCTCGATCATGCTGAAAAAAATATTCAAATCCTCAATTCTTAACTTATTTATACTCTCTTTTTTTTTTTTTTCCTAATATATATATATATATAAGAGTTGCAAGTGAAGAGTACAATAATTAGATGGTATGACTGACATAGCACCCAAAGGAGAGGAGAGGACTCTTGAATAGATACATGACAAGCACCACAGTCATGTGTTTGTGTCTCTCACTCCAACGACACTCCATTACAGATTCAATAGAACTTGCTGTCACTTTTTGTCTTTTTGGAAACTAACCAATTTGGTTCTTTCTAGCCGCTCTTTACCTTTTAGTTTGAGTGTTTGTTGCAAAATTCTAATAAAAATCATTATTATTACAAAGGAAAAATCAGAACCATGTCAATATATATATATATATATATATATATATATAATCAAATTTTCCTTCATTCTTTCTCTTTGACTATACATTTCTAACTTCACTTGGAAAGAGAAGGATGCTCAAAATTCAAAACAGAAGACAAGTACCAACTTGGCTAAACTTGACTCAACAATGTAAATTTATGTGAAAATTAATAATAATAATAATAATAATAATAAAAGAATTAATTAAACACCTCAGCATACTTGCTTCAAAGTTGACTATAATTCCAATCACATGAAACCAAAATGAGAAAGATCGCCTTTCTTTATTAATTTAGTGCAGCAATATACACACATTCAATCAATCCGAGTCAGGTTTCTCACCTGTTACAGTTCAGAAATTGATTGACTTTATTATTAAGTCTGCGTTTTTCTTTGAGTTGATTATAAGCTCTGCATTCGGCCTGTCATTATAATCTATCTGCAGGATGGATTTAGTGTTATATCAACTACACACAAAACTTCTAGCACTGATTAAGCAACCACTACTTTACAAATAAGTTCGAGGCTCAAGAGAAAAATAAATAAAAGTTTACCCGCCATTTAGCGACATTGGGTGGCTTTCCTGCCATGCAACATAAGAGTTAGCATTAAACATAGAAAATAATCTCTTCTGGATCCCCACATAGCAAATGATTTGGTTAAAAAAGAGAACAACCGAATACCCGTTGAAATATGTCTCTTCAAAACTCGATTCATTGCTGTTTCAATATCAACATCAATAAACCTTCAAGAAAAATGGCAGCATAAATCCCCATTACTCTGAATTGTTACCAAGTAAGATCAAAATCATATTTCCAACACAAATAAAGCGGATATTGGCTTCCTGTGAATTTTGATCAAATCATTAAATATATACTTTACTACTATTTTAACATTCAGTTTCACTGAAAGTTTTATATTTTACTTCTCTTCTGTTGTCGGTGTAGGCCCTACAGAAACCAGTCATGGCATGGCATGTTTACTGAGTACTTTGTTCAAAAATATAAAGAACTATGGCTTTTTCCTGCTTGTTCCAAATTACCCTTTACTGACATATTTAGAGCTCAGATAAGTATGTCATGTTAATCTTGACAAATTCCTAAGATCATGTCAATAACAAAGATGATAGGATAAGCAGTAGGATAATTTTTTAAGCATTAAGTGCCAAGGTACTCAATTTTGGATTAGTAAATCAGAATAGATTTCTCTCCTAACATAGTAAATAGCACCATAGCTGCAGCTCTCAGATAGAATCTGGGTTAACTTTCAAAATAAATAGTCAAAAATAAACACTCCATGTGATTACTGACTTCTTTAAGAATGAACTAACTTATTCTAGCGAGGCCAACATCAAGAGATGATAATCACACATAAAGAAGCCTAAGAGTTGAAAGTCTGAAGCAACCTCAAGGCAGAAAGTTGACATATGAGATCTAGAAAAACAGAACCAAATCACAAGATCAAAGCACCCAGCAACTTTAACTTGAATTATAAGGAGATATTCACAATGTCAAATGTCAGGTGTATAAAGATTAGGGTCAAAGGACAAACTAACAAAAAAAAGAAAAAATTCTGCATCTTATGTCTGGTCTTCACTATAAACAAAATTGTCAAGTGTGAAGATAACCTTACCACTTCTCATAAAAAACAGATGATATTTCCTTCCAAACCCCTTCTTCCAACAGCAGATAATTTCCTTCAACTATGACCACTTTGTGCCTGCAAAATGAAAGAAAATAAGCTCTACTGACACATCACAGGCTAAATCTTTTATCTTTTATTCTCCGCATCTTTTTAAAACCACAATTATATCAAGGAAGAGAATTCACCTAAATTGTTACATAACATGTTTCCAGATTGCAAACAGTGTTCACATGTATTATTTAACATTTGATTAACATCCAGTTCAATCGCACAACTAAGCCCATGGCAGTGATTAGAAAGGACAATTCCTTTGTCCTTCTTAGCTTTCCCCAATCCATCCCAAGTAAGCGACCATATTGCTTTTCAGCTTTAAGAAGGTATTTCTGGTAAGCATCATATTTTATTGGCCAATATGCATGTCCTTACCATCAACCATCAGAATCCATGAATAACAAAAGGTTTCCACAAGCAACCTAATTTACAAAATTTTAGTTCCCACTAATAGGCAATTATGCATGAGATAAATTTCAATTACTTACTGAAGGCTCACAAAGATATCATCTTCAACAGGATCTCCAACACCATGATCAAATGTTGGAGCATAAACTGAACCCTGAAAATATTTTGTTGCAAATTAGAAACAAAAACTGGTAATTTTCATTTTGCAACAGACTCAAATACAAGTAAATTGTAAATATTTCCAAACAGCGGCAATAAATTTAAAATTTGTGAGTCACAAACAGGGATGCCTATTCACCTCATTCCTCAGTTTGTTTAGACATTCAAGTAGTAGAGTCGGAGCAAATGTCCAGGGAGCTGAATTTTGAATTGAAGATTAACAATTAAACTGGTAAGAATAGCTCTAAAAGGAATTGTAATACTTCATCTCACCTCCCCTTCTTGCATGGGCTTCCTCTGGATCCTAAAAAAGGACATTAATTAGCTCTTCAAAACACCAGAACATTCTAATAAACATAAAACATTGAGCAAGCTTCACCTCCATTGCATCAAGCTGGGAACGATATAGATGGAAGCCATCCATGGGAAGAACTGCAGCAACATCTGGAGGCTTAACTTCAGAATCAAATGAAGAAGCTCTTTGGGGCCATAATTTATTTATGCGTTGCACAACTTGAGAAGCTACAGTGCTCTTTCCAGCACCAGGAGGACCAGCCAAGCCTATAATAAGCCTGCATGTATTTTAGGAAAGGGGAAAAAGAAGATTTCTACATCAATTAATAGAAAATAAGTTAAAAAACAATGATACTCTTCATAAGAACAGCAATGGGGCTGAGCAGGGCACATGAACATCCCCACTCAAAAGTATTTATCATGAATAATGTAATTTTACAAATCATTATTATCATCTAAGAATATATTTGAATACTATCAATGAATATTTGAGTAGAAAAGAATAAAATAAAATAATAAATCTCCAAAAACAAATAAATAAAAATTTTTAAAAATACATTTGCATGGTAAAAAAAAATTAAAATATAAAAACATGTACTTTTTAAAGTCATGGTAAACTAAGCGCAGTTGGGTGGGCGGTCTAAACTCATCCCGACCCTCTTACTTTTAGCAAGGTGGGAATTCCTTGTGGGGTCATGGGTGGGGTTATAAACCAACGAGAGCAGGAGGAAATTTTCATATCTAGCTCTTTGAGAATAGGGAAAAAAAAAATTTTGAACTTTGAAAAATATTACAATTATATCAAATTCTAAAAAAAATTTTATTTAAATTATATGAACTTTCACCTTTTGAAACAAATATAGCTTCGGTAGCACGAAATTAGTCTCTAAACCTAACTGACGCTTATATGGATTGACCATAATCGAATAGTTGGCACTAATGTAGATCAAATTGCTTACTGGATTAAATAGCTAGCACTCTAGTCCAATTATCCAATTATAACTAGATATATTTAATCCAGTCAATATATTTTATCATCGTCCGTGGCCAGCTACTTCATTCGGCTAATCCATGTAAGTGTCAGCTAGGTTTTGAAAATGGTTTCGTGCTGCAAAAGTTATATTTGTTTCAAGACTGAAAGTTCTATATAATTTGATAGAATTTTTTTTTTTTTGAACTGGATCTAATTGTGACATGTTGCAAAGTTTATGAATTTTTTGTAATTTTTCCCTAAAAATATAACAAGTAAACAAAACAAGAGAAGAGGGAAGCACTCGCATAAAGCAAGATCCTAACCGTTCTTAGCTATTATTGCACAAAGGTCAATTCAGTTCAACAAAGTAACATGCTGAAAAACAGATGGGAATTACAACCAAATCAAGCATAAATATCAAAAACAAAAGCAAAGATTTAATTGAAGAGCTCTGACACAGTCCAAAAAGCATTATAACCTGAAAAATGTAACAAACCAACATCTCCAAATCCTAATTGAACCAGATCAAACATTGATTTCAGCAGATTTTGTACTGTATAAAATGCAGCATATACATTTCGAAGTTCCACTCAACAGAATTTCTTTTATTCTCTTCCAGTATAAATATTTTGAGTTTCAATCAAGAATGCAAATAACAATCGTAGAAAAGCAAAGTAGAACTTATTTTCAAAAGCAAGAATCACATGTGGAAAGGGAGGGAGGAGGGGAGAGGGTGAGAGAGAGAGAGAGAGAGAGAGAGAGAGAGAGAGAGAGAGAGGATCCAAGAAGAGTAGGAGGCTTCACAATATACATAATTGTAGTGCTGATGTTCCTTATATTATCAAAAGCTGAATTTGTTATTTTAAACAACTTCAGCTCTAACTAAAGTGAAGCAAACAGAAAGAACACAGATCTCACAAAGCAACCACAAAAATATAAAATAAATAATAAAAAAAATATCAAATACACATTATTTCTACATTCAAATGACTAGAACTTACTTCATATTAGGATTTGATAACACAGCTGCTGTAGGAAGAACGCGTTCAGCCAAAGCATCATATATTTCATCCATACAACTGCAAGGCAAGAGAACAAAAGGTAACTATTGATAAAGCCGATAGCCAAGGAATTTGGTTTTGAAGTTCAGTTGAGGCATAAATTGCCAATTTTTTAATTGTTTCCAAAAGGCAGAAATCTCCTTGGGAAATAAACAAATTCTTACTGTACTCAGCCATACTCAATGCTGGAGTCCACAGGTTGTTTTTCTCAATCAAAGGGGTAAATTGCATCAATGGCTCTTGAATTTTGATATTTGTAACATTTTGGCCTCGAATTTCAATTTGTAACAATTAAAAACCCGAACTTATTATAAATGTAACATAAAATCCTTTTAATAGGTTTTAGGTAAAATTGTTACTTGAAATTATAATTTTTTTTTCTCTGCAACAATTTTTTTTAAAATTCTCTCCTAGGACTTTTCTCTCTACTCTCTATTTCACTCTCTCCCAAATCTTACCCTTATTCTACCGTCCTCCATTATTCCAAGAACCAGTTTGATTCATGATGGAATGAATCTAGTTTGCGCCCATGCATTAATCTAATTTGAATCCATTAATAAATTCGGTTACTAAATCTCTCAATAAGGTTTTTGAATTATAAAAGTCTTATTTATAGAAAGATTTTAAAATTATCAAATTAGTTTCAGGTAACAATTTTACCTGCAACTTGCTAACAAGATTTTTATATCACATTTATGATAAGTTCGAGTATTGTGTTGTTACAAACAGAAATTTGAGGACCAAATTATTATAAGTATCAAAGTTCATGAGCCATTGGTGCAATTTAACCCAATCAAAACGATAAATTATTGGAAATATGGTATTTATTTCCTACTTGTCATAGACTAGATCAAAAATTTCCACGACTTTAGAGCCCAATACCATAATCAGAGAGAGAGTTTGCAATATATTAACATATAAAACAATCCAAGGTCCCAACTGCATATTTGCTTAACTTGTCTCTAAATAAACCTTCTTCCCTCTATTGTAAAGCTTGCTAACTAGAACTAGCACAATATACAAGCCATCTTTCAACCTCAAATTTGTGTAAAAGCCCATTTAAACAAGGCAAAAGTGCTTTTTATAAGCAAGGCAAGTCTCCACCATTGGACAAGATACACCATACCTCAAGATAGCCTCAGTTAATTATATCACAAATTCACATAAAAACTACTTGTTGAATAGGGAAACAACTTTCTTTGATTCAACATGTTTAATCTTGATTATACTCTCCATAAAATAGAAAATTATAATCCAACAGTTTGAAACAACACTCTAAACTATTCATACAAGTCAGATGCAAGCCATCATAATTCACCAATGATCTACCAAACCGACCTAAACATGTATGAATAAACAAATTTTTTATAACCCATAAGAATAAACATATTCCTTGTCCTAAGCTATCAGTTCACCAATTATTAAATGTACTTTCACTTGTATTTAAGGGCATTCTTTCTGTAAATGGGAGAGGCAATTCTATTCTGGACTACACCCAAAGAGATGCCACATCTTAAAACGCATTTCCCTTATATTTCTTTGTTCCCATTTTCTATCTATACTTACATTGGGATCAATGCATGCAGCAGAAATCATGATAATAGATTGTGTTACAGCCTCAAAAACAGACATAAGGAAATACAAATGAGTCTAATGAAATTTGAAAATCATATTAGTCGTTCAAATTTGATTCTAAGAAGAATGCATCCAATCAGACATCATTGTAAGAAAATGCTTCTGATTCTGTAAATATGTGCATACCTGGCTTCAAGAGTGGGAATGTCATTCTTTAGACTGCATAAAACCTGAAACCACACAACTACAAACAACCATTATGGAGAATAAAAACTTCCTCAATTTTTCACCAAAAAGTGTTTCTATAAAAATTATATAAAAAAATTATAAAAAAAAAAAAAGAAGAAGAAACGAAGAAGTTGCAAAATGAGAAAAGAATAATAACCTTTATTGAGTTTTCCTTGTGAACTAGAGCTCCAAGTTGTCTCAATAAAGGTTGAGAAGCTCTTTTATTCAGGGAAAAGGGTGCTAAAATTTGATACCGTAAACGGAATCCAACCCTTTTAAGCAGCAAGGACTCTGCATGTTCATAAGTTTTTTATTCCATATACAATCACTAACTAAACCAGCATCGACATATACAAGATGACCAGAGCAAAAACTAAAATGAAATATACACATCACAAACAGCGAATAAATTGGCTTGTTGATAAAATATTAAATAATAGTTACAACAATTCCCGAACAAAAGGATATATATTACACAAGAATATGGTTAGAGATACAATCCGGCGACAAAGATTATAGTTAGAAACGAGATTTCAAAAGGGAATGGGGAAAAACAGAAGGAATTAGATCAAGAATCCAAAAGATCAGAATACTCAAAGGTGTGATGCTAATTGCACAGCCGCAACAAACAAAAACTTTAGAGGCAGAATCAAACCTGTCGAAGGAGAAGAAGGATAGACTCTTGAGGCTGTCGAGAGCGAAGAGAGCTCCATCTCCAAATCAATGCCACAAAATGCAAACACACACACACACACACAAAGAGCACAAGGAGTGCCACGCTAAAGCTAGAGGCCAATCAGTCAGCTGCAAAAGTTATTATTCTTTTTGGATAAACATTCGCAAGGTCTGTTTCGAAAGGAAAGAGAGTCGGGTGAGTCAAGAGTCATAAATTTAGTTGGGCCAGTCCAATTAGCTGCCAGGGCCTAGCCATGGAGGAGGGAGGGTCTTCTAATACTGTAGACGCAGCAGCTTACACAAAAAAGGGAAAACTGACAGTACCAGGGAAATCAGCGTTCATTTTCCTATGAAATATGCCGAGAGAGAAGATTCCTGGCCTCAAGATCCTCTGGCTATGGACCATTGGCACTGCGGCAATTATATACCCAGTCTCACTCTGATTTTCACTCTGTATTCACACCTTACGTGCCTAATTTTTTTCTTTGCTGTGCAGTTTTAGTGACTAGTGTGGTAAGGACGAGGCTGCGAGACATGGAGGCCCTAATGAACGCAGAATAGCACCAACACCCGCAGACGCAGAGTACTCGTATTGATTCTATTCTAGTAGACTCCTCACCGGAGGGAATTATTCAAGAAGTGAAATCGTAGGTTATTATTTCCAAATTTTAATTTCCCATCTTTGCATTCTCAATCTTGAAAATTTTTCACGAAGTAGCTAGATTTATTGCGGTGTGGAACGCAAGGGATACTGTGAGTGTCTACTATGTGTTTGACTTATTTCTTGAAAGAATATCTCATCGATCTATGGTATGGAGACAATTTTTGTATTCTTAATCATTTGCGATAAACAGATAACGGGTTTTTACGACTGTGTCCGAGGTATTTGTTGAATGGTCAATGTGAAGTACTTTTTTCTCCGTATAATGAGAAGATCTTAATGGTCTAAATTCACATTAAGCAAAGAGGGAATTATAATGAATGTGCAAACATTTTTCCATTGAAAATATTCTTCTCTGCAACATGAAATAAAATATATTATGATGAACAGATTTAAATTTCATTAAAATTATATTCGCCTCAACAAAACGAAAACAAACATTGCAAGATCCTCCAAGAAAATAAAGATTGAAAAAGAAAAATGCAAAGGGTATCTGTACACATAGCTTCAAGCCCTCAAATAAAAACACATAATTATAAAAGCTATCAAATCTTGGAGAAGGAGCGAGATGATGAAGCAAATTTTGAAGAAGCAGCAGTCGACAACAGTGGTGATAATTCGGGAGGTGAAGTATAACTAGGAGGAGAAGCCGAAACATAACTCAAAGGAGAAGCCAATTGCAGTAATTCAGGAGGAGGAGGAGGAGCAGATGGCGGTGGTGTGGTGTGACTAATATCAACTTTATGCTCTGATTGACAGTCGCCAGGATATCCACATACGAAATAATAGTGGCCTTCTCTTCCTAGAGTGACTGCATCGTTTCCCCAAGCATAAACGGCAATCAGAGAAGCTCCATCACAAGATTTGAAATCTTGGTGGCTTACTTCCTTCACCAAGTGGAAGTGATTGTAATTAAAAACAAGAATATCACCAACATGAAAATTCTTAGTAGCAGCCCAATTTTGGTAGTCAAAATCTCCCCTACTATTCCCAACCTACAGAGTCACCAACTTGGTATACAGCAGCCTTAGCCACATCACAGACAGACACCATCAGCACAAAAATCACTAGACTTGTCTTAAGGAAAGCCATTCTTCAATCACAAATCTAATCTGAACAATTTGATGATGAGTTGCTCTCTCAAATAAATATGCCGTAGTGGAATCCTTACTTCTGTGGGAAAATGTATTTCTTTTTCAATTTGGAAATAGAATTCACAATCCTAATCCTAAATCAGGAAGGAACATTAACTTTGTAATAATGTACGTTTGGGTTAGGAGAATTTTGCAGGCAAACAGTGTCTTTTTATTCAAAATCCTAATCCCAATAGGCTTTTGCAGAGTTGTTTTCACCAGGCATATGATTTTTATTTTCTTGCTAGCTTGGTTTACGATTAAGTGTATTCAGATTTCATGTTTATTTTATTTGTGACATAATAATATAAGATTCATACGCAATAGATATTTGCTTAATTAGCCTCCTTTTTCCACAAAAAAAAAAATGCTAGACATACAAAGAAGTTAAAAGCATCTTGAACAGATATAAACTGAAACATGAAATTTTATTTGATAAATGAATAGCTGTAAGAACTCAATCGTACATAGGGTCTAACAGTATTGTTTTTTTCTCAACTGAACAGTTGTGTGTTTTATAAAAGGCGATTCTACAATGCAGCTGACCCTAACCGCCATGTCTGGATACAAGGGCCACATGAACAAAGAAATGAGATAATAGGCTCGAGATTGACATTTTGCACCTTGTGTACAATTTAGCAAGATTTCTGCTAATTATGTATCTGCAAGCACACTGCAATGACGAGGACTAATCCTCCTTCGCTTCTTATCTTCGTCAGCTGGCTGCCAGGTAGAAAAAGGACTAAAGTCAGATAAGAGTTTAACCCAAACATACTCTTCTCGACATGCCATAATCAACAAAAAGCAGTATATTGCTGTGTTTTTTTCTTCTTTAAATCAAGTATATTGCTGTTACTTGTCACACAATATTCAATTTTAGTGCTTGGAAGGTAGAGAACCATAACAACTCACATGCTGGCTGAGAAAATGGGGGACCCGCACCCTCTTTGAGCCATCGGCTAATCGTTTACTTGGGAAATGATTTTCCACAGCACCTAAATTATTGACCTGCAAGAATGTCCAACAATCCTCAACAATTAGCGAGAATCTAATCTCAGTTGATTGCATACTTCATTTAAGTCAGAAAAGTATAACAAAACTAAATTGTAACTTCCAAAAACAAAGCATTCAAAATCCTCGACATGAATACTTTTTTGTGCAAGGTTGTATTAGATAGGGAGCTTTCAATTACAAGTCCGTCTTATATAACTTAGATGCCCTCAAATTGTGATCTGATGATAAAATATTCACCAAATATACAATGAATTAAATAGTACTTTAAAGTTGCCTCCTTAAAGCATTTTCCTACTCTGCCATCAACATTATATTAATCATAATAAGGTTCATAGATCCATTTAAAATTAACTTGATTGTCGTGCAATTAGAACTGGTCTCTTAACTTACATTCACAATGTTTTATCCTAAAAGACGATATGCTATAATAAGTAATATGATGCAAACAGCCACTTTTCTAAGTAATTGCTGGATGAAGTAACAGAAGTTTGTTATTCTGTTTCCCAAATTTACTCTCATCAAATAACAGACTGTAACACCAACCATTCAGAGGTTAAGAGAGTCTCCAAACCATAAATGGCACCAGAATAAAACAATAAAATGCAAATCTAAATAACTAGATATGGACCTGGCTTTGGATAGCTCCAATCAACAATTTGTGACACCCTGAGGCATGCACACTTTCTAAACTGGGGCACTGAAGTAGCAATCTCTCTGCAGACATAAGCATAGCAGCCACTTTACTTAATAAGATACACCCACTAGACCAGTACTTCAAAATATTATCCACTGAAAAAGAGCATAAGAACTGCACCTGGATGCAAGTTCTTACAAGAATTCAGATTCAGATCATTGAGTTCTGGGCAGTTCAAGCATAATGCCTGTATTTAAAATCACAAAATGAGAACCAAAAGAAAGTAAAACCGCTTTATCCATAAATTGTAACCTTCTGATAACAAAATCTCACATCTAAGCCAGAACAGCCCCACAAGCTCAGCTTCTTCAATCGGCAATGTTTTATAATTAGCTTTTGACAAATAAGATGTAATTTGTTCTTAAATGTTGTCTGCAACTCGCCATCTTCACTTCGATCAGAGGTATGGCATTGAGAACTTGGGTCACATATGGTCATTCCGCAGTCCATGAGTTCAAGAAGAGGCAACTGAGCAGTAGCAAATTGAATTCCACCTGAGAAATACAAGTGGACAATTAACTGAAGCTCGAACATGGCAAAGACATCAAATCATACAAAAACCCGAGTCACTACATATGTAGCTTTTGAACAGGAAGCATACTTGAAGTTATGTTTGGACAAAGAGCAAGAAGGAGTCTCGACAGAGTTCCAGGCAAAACATTGCATATCATTCCAATTCCGCTATCACTGATGCTGGACCTGAAACCAAATTTCATCATCTGCGATGCAGACTTAGAGATGAATTAACATTCAAATGAAGTGACTTTGGATCAATTCATACCCACTTAGATCAAGCAATTCTAATTTTGAATAGCTCGAAGCGATGGCAGCAACAGAAGCATCTGTTATTTCCGTTCCAAGAACAAGTGAAAGCATCCGTAGCCCCCTAAACCATGGAGTGAGACAACACTCATTAGCACATGAACACATCCATTTCAGGGTTGCAATTCAGATGACAATCCTTTAAGCTAAACATACAAACAAACATGAAGTGGCAGACTACAGAAAAATCAATTAAGGCTATTGTACTTGGATATTTTCAGCAAACAAGCTCCACGTGATGCTCATATACAAATTGAAAAAAAAAAAACCAAAAAGATAAAAAGGCAACTAACTTGAAGTTTGCCGCTGTAAGAGCAAGCACAACAGCATGAGAAAGCCGAACTGATGCAATGTGTATATTCTGTAATCTAGAGCAATTTCTCCCCAAAGCATCAACCATGGAAATAAGGTCAGAACTATCATTTTCTTGGCGAGAAAAATCCAGGGAAACCTCTTTCAAATTGGGACAACTGAAAACCTACAGAAATAAGCATAAACAAATCCACCTAAATGACAGCACATTGTTCTTAAAACCTCATTTATTTTTAAATGATGAAGCCTCATATACAGAAAATGATTTCACTGAATTAGGTTGAAACAATACAGATAAGAGGCATACCGTCTTAGATAAAGAACATAGATCTGACAGCCAAAGTGTAGACAGACTTGTTGAACAGAAGACAAAACCGCCTAGATTAGAACATCCTTCCATCTTAAGGCTTGTAAGGCAACGTTTATCAGCAACAAAACGACTTAGTTCATCACTGCATATAAAAGATGGACCCAGTTATCAATACAGTAACTGTCAACCATTGGACTCCACTTTCCTCTTGCACCACAGTAGAGCATAGGAAACAGAAAAGAATGATGATAATGATATGTATATGTGCAAAACAGGAGTGTAAACGAGTTAAACTATTCGTGAGCTACTCGAGCTCAACTCATAAAATACTTAAATTCGACTTGGAATTAATCAAGTCGAGTTCGAGTAGTTTGACAAGTCGAGTTCGAGTAGTTTGTCAAGTCAAGTTTAAGTATCATAATACTTGACTCATAAAGTTCGCGAGCTTAATAAAATTTTTTTTATTATTATTTATTAAATTATTTTTATATCCTTAGTATTTTAATATATTCGAGTTTAATCGAGTCGAATTAAATATAGTCAATTTCGAGTCGAACTCGAACAGCTCGAATATTTTTTGAGTTGAGTTGAACAATTGAAAAGAAGATCGATCGAACTTGAGTCAATTTCGAGCTTCGAGTTTTTTAATAGAGTCAAGCTCAAACTTGACACTGTATCAACTCGACTTGACTCGATTACACCCCTATGTGCAATAGATGATGCTATGAAAAAATCTGCTGGGAAGAAATCTGTTATGAAGAAATCCATAATACAATATGGATTTTATTCATCCAAAACAATGTAAGAAATCTGCTAGAACATTTGGTATCACACAAGACTATTAAATAAAATTTTGTGGGATCCAAACCTTAAATTTATAGCCTTTAAATACCTAATATTTATGTGTAACAACAAATTGGTTTGACAGTCAAAAAAATAAAGAGACTGGATTGAATTATCTGCTCTGACATTGAAAAAGACTGCACTTAACATGATCTACGACGTTGGACCCATCAACTCATTCTAAAAACAAAATAGAAACTTAGCTACGCCAACAATTCATAAATAAAATCAGTGAATACTTCATTTCTCCATCACCATCATCATACTTGCTGATTTTTATCTCAACGCCATCCTATTTTCCAGCTGACCATTTTCTGCCAGTGGGATATATCTGTTCCAAGAACCAGGACTAATAGACAATGCACAAACTAGAAATAATTTTACTCAACTAGAGAAAGATAAAAGCAGACCGAAAGCTGTTGTCAAAAAATAAGAAAAATTTGTACCCAGTGATCCGATTAACTGTAGTTTCAGATGTAGAAATCTCCATACACTCCAGATTAGGGCAAGAGAACGCAATGCAAGCCAACATTGTCGCATCCACATCACTGCAATCAAACAACAACCAGTCAATTACCAACATCTATCGTTTGTCATTTCATGTCAAATTGACAAGATTCAGATGCAGGCCTAAAGCAAAAACGCAATCTTTTGATATTTAATATATTTGTTAAAATTAACTTTGGTCCTCGTCAATGTCCTGAAAATAAAATTTTGCATTGAATTGGCTGTTGATAATGAAATGAAATCTCAAGCGAAACGCCAAGCAAACAGCACTGCGTCGTGTCCTGTGTTGATATTTATAAATCAAACAGTACCACTACGTGCCTGCATTCACTTCTTCTTAAGAATTATTGGCGTCTCTACTCATAGATCAAAGCCGCATTCCAATTTTCTGGTTATAATCATCTTTGTTTTATTTATGTGTAATTTAGTTTGGATCAAGCTCATGCCACCATTTGGAAACATCATTCAAATATGCGCCATATCAAACCGATCCGCTCTATAAGACCCTAGATCTGATAGAACTGAGAGTCAAAGAAAGTCCCGACGAAAGAAGCCCTAACCTTTCCATCTTAAGACTCAACCTAACAAGTCCAGGACACTTATGCAACACAGATCCAACAAATGCAAGCTGAGCTGTGGGCGGAACCCTCAGCCTGAGCTCCTCGGCAGCCCTCCACAGCCGCCTTGCCGTATCTCTCCAGCCCTTACACACTCTGGCAGCCGCCAACAGTCCCGCTGGGGGGAGCCTCCTCAGCACCTCCCATATACAGCTCACCGGCAGCCTCCCCGAACCAGAGACTTGCAGATCCAACTCCAATTCATCCATTTCAGATTCAGGAGAGTCGCATCTGACATCGATATCGTCAAACGACAGCGCTCTACGGAGATGGGAGTACTGCTGTCGCGACAGCGGGAGTTGACGCGAGGCGGAGGCGGAGGAATCGGCGGATGTTGGTGTAGTGGACGCAGAGGAAGGAATGCGGCAGGAGTGACCTTTCTTAAGGAGGCCGCAGCGGCTGCAGTTATAGCTGCCGCGCTGTTTCTTGACAAGTTTATCGAAATCTAAGGAAGAAGAGAAGGAGGCGGTTGATCCACCGGGAGTGGCGGGAGAGATGTGGGGCTGGTTGGGGTGGTACATGGTGAAGCGAAGGAGAGATAGAGGAGGGAAAAAGGAAGAGGGAGGAGCGGAGAAATAGAGGAGTATAGAGAGTGAGGACAGGTCGGGAAGGCGCGGGAAATTGGTGAGGTTTTCGCGCCTTCATTTTCAAAGTGGAAAAAAATAATGGGAAGGAGCGCGGTTGGATCACTGCTCTATAGACTTTGACGCACATGTATAATTAGGAAGCAGCCACGCCTTCACTCCCGACACAATTAGCGATTCGCAGCTGCTAAGGTAAGCTTGCATAGCACCATTCAGGGTAATTAACACGAGTATCTTCAACTTTATCTATTTCGCTTCTATTATATTAAAAAAAATTATTTTTTATTTTAATTTATTTTAAAAATTACATACATTTTAACTATATTATTTTTTATTTTAATTTTTTATTAATAAAACTATTTCAAAACAATAAAGAGAAAGTAAACGATAAAAAATGAAAAAAAAATAAAATATCACTTAGAAGCTCATAGCAGCATTTAAATCTAATGAGAGATAATTTAAATTTTAAAAACTGAGATGAGTAAAAAGAAAAATAGAGAAAATATTGAAAAATATAAAACTCTCTAAATTTTAAATTTAGATAAAAAGTCAAATAAAAAAACTGTTAAAAATGTTCTAAATAAATCTTTCATTGTTTTGATATTAATTTAAAAAACTTGTCGGATGTGTATCGATTTGGTTTAATTTAAAATGGTATCGAAGCATATTATAAATTAAATTAAAATATTTTTATTCAATTTGATTTTGTTTAATTTATTTAGTATTATTAATTTACGTAATTAATAATTTTTACTATATTTTATCAATTGTAAAAAAAAGCTAAAATTAATTATAATATTTTTATTAATTAATATAAATTAAAATTTATTATTATAAATTTGTAATATAGGATAAATTAAAATCTAATGTCATAATTCTATTAATTAGCATAAATTATAATTAATTAATATAAATTATAATAAATTGTCATAATTCATAATTTTATCAATTATCATATATTAAAAATAATTATTATAAAATATAATTTTATTAATTCTATATAAAATATTAGTTATTATATATATATATAATTTGGTTAGTTCTGCTTCATTAGTTTTTTTTATATTTTCAACCGAATAAACTAAAATTTTTTCAAAAATAATTAAATAAAAAATTGATTAAATCAAATTGATCAATAGGCCAAATTCAATTTAATTTTTAGCTTTTAGATTTAGATCGATTATGTACACTCCTACCAAATCAAGTTAATTTTGACATTTATTTGGAATTTTGAATTACGATAGAGAATGTGAAATAATTTGAAAAATATTAGGATTTCATAAGAGTAATTTCAAATATCGAATGGGCGTGATTATTTTTTTTAAATGGATTGAAATAGGCATAAGATATTTTTACAATTATATCTTATTCAGGGATGATAAATGGATGAATTCAAGTTGTATAAATTGAGCATGTGGTATTCGTTTATTTATGATTTATTTAATTATTATATAAATATTTATTTATAGTATTATTAACAAAAATAAAAAATCTCATCATAATCAGTTTCTGCCTTTTTTTTCTTTTTTAAAAAATAATAAAGGTAAAAAAATTGACACGTGGATCGCTGATAACCTTGGAATTGGGAGTAATATTGCAAGCTTAACTTGCCATGGTTATATTCGTTGGTCCAGTTTTAATAATTGACATCTATTGAAGTTCACTTTAAAAAGAAGAAAAAAAAATCAAAAAAATAATAATGTTATTTCTCGTGAACAAATTAGTAGCCAAATCTGGCTTCCAACTTGAAAATCTTAATGTTTTTTTTTTTTCTCTCGATCATCTACTGCCTTATGATAATTTATATAATTCAAACTAATAATATATAATTGTATTGAACAAATTAAATAATAAAACATTTTTACTTAAATTTTAAAAATATTTTATATTTAGAATTCGAATTTAAAATATTCTTCACCTATTAAAATATATATACTATCAGTGTTTATTATTTAATAGCTTGTATTTCATATGTAAATAATTAATATACATCTTATATTTCATATATAAGTATTAATCATGCATGCATGTGATTCGATGTTTAAATCGAATTAATTATTCCTAAATATTTATAAATCTATTATATGAAAGGGTAGCTTGGGTAAATATATTTATTAATTAATTTAATAATGTATTAGCACGTGAATTTATTTTTTTGGCGATGGTGTTTGTTTTTTTCTAATAATAAATACGGTACCGTTTATTGAACGCATTTTTATTGACCCATCAGTCTGCAAAACTGTTATTATAACGATCAATAAGTACGTGAAAGAAATTTAAGCTAAAGAAAATAAGAGATGATAAGATTTATGGAGCTCGATCTTGATTGTCTATATCTATAGAGAGTAATTAATTTTTTAATATATTGTATTTCCATTGAATTGATTAAATTAAAACTTACAATTTATTATATTTTTTCATTCACATAAACTAAATAAATAGCTCTTACCTCTCTAGAAATCCTAGAGAAAATTTTCAAAACTCACGAAAGTGTTTCTTGAAATCCAAAAATATCCAAGCTAAAACTTAAATTTACAAATTCTCAAATTGCTTTTATATTTATTCTTTTTGCTTCATTGGCTTAAAAGTCTTAATCTTACATATATTTATAGGTCCCCTAAATTTGTCAACCAATAATAGAAATATTTTTTCAATTATGAATATTTTTTCTAATCCAAGTTTAAGCTTATTCAAATTCAAGTTTAAGTTTATCCAATTCTAAGTCTAAAACATATTCAAATCTAAATTCAACTTGGATTCACATAATTTTAAAATAAATGTCAACAATTTCCATCATGATTTTAAAATTTGATAAATCTTATTAACCTAAATTCTTCAACTATACATACCTTAATTAGGTCTTGGTCCTGCACCATAATTCTAAACACAGCTAATATATTATGTATAGTTGAAACCAGTTGATGGCGCTATTTGACTCCGGATAAAGACCTCAATCTCTCATTTTGATCACCAAGAGGTTTTACCCATTTAAAATCATCTACACTTTAGAAACTATTCATGCATGCAACATGTTTCCAACCAATGCTTGAGGTATTCATTATACTACCAATTAGACAGTATACTCTTCGATGCAATTTTCCTTTCATCAGGACCTCACAACATTTATTAATCCTTAAAATTCTACTTTTAGCATTGTAACTAAAACCCTTGGAATCTAACACACTATTAAAAACTAAATTTTTGCACATATTTGGAACGTATGTCACGTCATCCAAAGTATCACCGGTTAATTATACATTTTAATTTTTACACTACCAATATCCATGACATTCACCTTATAATTATTGCTCAATTTTAAAGTATTAGTCAATCCTTTTTAGAATGTATCAAAATAATATCTCATGGAGCAAATATGAGAAACATAGTAATAATATAAAAGTCAACCATTACATTAAGATGCGTCATTCCCTTAGGTGACTACATGGGCATATTCATAATTTCAAGCAAAAAATACTAAATTATTATTTTCTCATGTTTTTTGTCATTCCGACAATCCTTTTTGAAATGTCTATGCTTTTTGCATATGAAGCATTAAATATCATCCAATTTATTAACTTTTGATCTAGATCTACCTTGTTTAGATCTCTTATTTGTCATTAGTTAGCCCTTTATGGCTTATAAATTGAGAAACCAATGTCTCACCAACTTTTATTTTTATCTGTTCGCATTTCTTAATGATTTTTTCGTTTTTTTTTTTTGTTACAGTAGCATGTATTCTTGATTTAGTGAAAGCCTGATTATTCACATTCCATAATTAATTATTGCGTGTTGAAGTTTCTTTAACAATTACAGAATTACTTATCATCTTTTAAGCTTTTTCTTATACAACAAAGTAACTATTTTTTCTCATATAATATATATCTGGCATTGTGTTCCAACCACATTAATTATTGCAAGATAATCTTCTTGAAGAGTATTAATAATAGAGACACCATCTTAATTTCTCAAGATATTGTGCTTGGTTATGTGCACCCATAGCTGTAGGAAAAGCCTACAGTTTGCCTTTTCTCCGGTCACCAGCTCATCCCTCTAAGATTCCATGAATTTTAATATTGGATATTGTATTGATCTTTGTCTATGAATTATTAACATATAATTTACCTCCAACTGCCCCAATCAATTTTCTTATTAATTTTAATACAAATGGAATTCATTTATATGCAGGTTTAAGCAATAATTATGAATTTGTTAATATAGATATAATAGTACTCTTAAAATAATTTACATAGCTTTAAATCGAGTCCATGAATATTAGTTAAGATATGCATGAACGACATAAGATTAGAGTGCGAATTTTGTAAAAAATTATTAGATAGACTCACTAACCATGTCATATATAGATTAATTTAATTATACAGTGATATATACGTATATAGATTTATTAATTATTGTATTTACATTAACTAATGTTAATAAAATCATTAAATGTGAGTCAATATATAATTGAATTAACTATATATAAATGACGTGATAAATTTAATATATATAAAAATTTCATGAATTTTAATTTCTACTTAAAAGTTTGTTCTATATACCAATTGCATATATAGTGTATAAATTCCTAATAAATTCTTAAGGCATTTGCTTACCTTCAATATACATAGCTTTTACATTGATTTTTAAACTGTGGAATCCAAGTTTGAATTGAATTTGGATAAGTATTAGATTTTGATTTGGATAAGCTTAAATTTGGATTAGGATAATACTTAAGATTTGGATTAAAAAAATATTTATGA
Source organism: Balakata baccata (assembly GCA_949630135.1). Classification (NCBI taxonomy): domain Eukaryota; kingdom Viridiplantae; phylum Streptophyta; class Magnoliopsida; order Malpighiales; family Euphorbiaceae; genus Balakata; species Balakata baccata. Next base: position 8,538 of record CATIWF010023093.1, on the reverse strand, counting down.
TTGGAAAAATATTTATATTCTTATTTGGCAAGTTTAGGAAATCTATAAATATAGGCAAAATTAAGGCTTTTAAAGTAATGAAACAGAGAGAGCAAATACAAGAGCAACTTGGAGATTTACAAGTTTGAGTTTTTGCTTATATATTTTTGAGTTTCGGAAAATATCTTTGACAGTTTTAAGAATTTTCTCTAGGAGTTATAAAGATGTGAGATTTATTCTTTTAGTTTATGTGAAAAAGGAAAATACGATATATTATAGGTTTGAGTTTGATCAACTTAAGAGAAATATAATTTTATTGTATTGTAATTTTTTTATTTTCTCATATAGTGAATAATTGATTATTCTTCGTATATGTAAACAATCAAAGTCAAACCGCATAAATCTTGTTTTTTCTTATTTTATTTGGCTTGAATTTTTTTTAACGTGCTTATTGATTATTTTCCCCAACAAATGGTATCATAGTCGGTTTCGATTAATATTCAATAAGCATATTAAACAATTCATCATCACTTTTTACAGTAAAGAAATATGATAGAAAAAGCAGTTTCACTATTTGACAAAGGGTGAAGGATCTTCTAATTTAACAAAACCTAGTAAAAACATAGAATGGAAAGAAGAAAGGAAAGTCGGAAAAAATGAATGATGAAGACTAGGAAGAGCTCAAGGAAATGTGTATTAGTACGATACGTCTTTGCATAGTTAATAATATTATAAATAATGTTATTGAGGAAAATTCTGCAACAGTAATTTGGAACAAACTGAAAAAAATTTATTTGGCTAATGTTAAAAACAAATACAAGAAAATAGGAGAATTGTTAATTCAATATTCAAAAAACGGTAGAAAATGGAAAACCAATTTGAGGCCTGTGTAGCACATAGTTTTTTTAAGACAAATTCACCTCTTATACGGGTGTTTAAGATAACCGGCGTTTGTCTCCCAGAATACAACAGATTCTAAGTAGTTGTTGAACACACAACACCTACTTACAGCGAATTTTTACTTGTCACAACCTCTATCACTTAAGAAGAAGAAGGGAAAAAAAGAAAGAAACACTTTTCAAAAACAATCAAAGAATACTCTTTTTCGACCATTTTAAAATTTAAGCCTAAACCACCTATTTATACTAGATGGAAGAGACAATGGATTAATTATGATTAATTTCCTTTAAAGACTGCCAATAATGCATTTGTAACTCTCAAATAATGGCGAAATTAATCTTTGAAATATTAGAAATTGACATTCCAAAAGACATAAAGCTCAAAGGTTCATTCTGGAACAGAATCCACACGAACGTGTGGATCCACACGACCGTGTAGATCTGCCTTACTCTCATGCAGGCACAACGACACGACCGTGTTTGGTAACACTCCCATGTTGATCCACACGGTTGACATTCTGCCACGCCCGTGTGGATCCACACGGGAGTGTCGAATCCACACAACCGTTTGGATCCACACAGGTGTGGCAGAATGCCAATCGTGTGGATCAACAAGGGAGTGTTACCAAATTTTCCAGAAATAAAAAAATAATTTGAAAAAATTGGGCTTGTTCAGGACTACGAGATTTTAAGCCGGCATTCGTGTACGCAGGTCGCGTACCCACGCATTGGCCCATCCAGGCCCATGGTTTTGCAACCCCCTGCGCTTGAGCGCGCGAGAGAAAGCCTTTCATTCTACTTTTCTTATCCATGTAAGAATGCATCTCTATATATAAACACAAGTCCAACTTCAAATCTTAGTGATGTGGGACAAATTCTCACTCATTTTTCACTTTTAAATCTCATTATCAAGGAGTTTACTTTAAGTTTCAATTTCTATTCACACATTTTCCATTTTGAGCATATGAATACATTAATTTATAGTTCTCATGTCAAATAACATATATCCGGATCTTTTTCCTAAAATCGAGTTGTGGGACCCACCCGAATAATCCTCTCAAAATGGCTCATAATTACAATTTTTCCAACAGCTAAAAGCTTGACCAATAAATTGCATCTAAAGTGAAAATTATACAGGTTATGGATGGTGGGAGGTGGAAATCTGATGGAGCATATAAATGAATGCAATTGAATCTTAGATCAATTAAAAAAAATTGAAGTTAAGATTGAGGAAGAAGATAAATCGTTAATGCTTCTTTTCTCATACTCTTATGAGAATTTTATTAACTTGTTAAGTGTGAAAAAAGATTATGTGACTATAAATTTTGCTCATTCGTAATTGATATTTACTAAAACTTGAAAAAATCCAAAAGTTATTCTTTTCGGTATGATTATATTAGCCTATATATAACGCAGTATACTATATATATATATATATATATATATAATCAGTGAATCATATTTTCACATGCAATTTTCATAATATCTCAAGGTTAATTTGCTGAGAATATCACTTTTAATAAAGAAAAAAAAAACTCAAATTTATATGATTTCTTTTATATATAAATTTTATGCAATGAATTTCATATATACATAATATAAACTTTATTGGAGTCTATTTATTAAAAATAATACGACACATACTTTTTTTTTGAAACATAATATGATACATGTTTTAAAATAATATATTATATAATCCCTTCACTTTTTAAATATATTATAAAATTCCTCAAACTTGATTTCAATAACTAAAAAAACTATCTATTATTGAATATTTTGTTAACTAACTATAATATTTTGCGAGTCAACTAAAAAATACTAAAAATATATTTATTTATTTTTTAATAAATTTGATATTCTGTTAACTTAAAAAAGAGTGACAAATTTAACATTTTAGTATCAAGTTGATGACACTAATTTTTTTTTGAAATTTTTTGATATTCCTTAAAAAAAGAAAAATTTTATGTTTTATTTATATATAATAGAAAAAATTAACTAAAAAAATATCTAATGTATTAAATTAAATATAAAAAATTTCATAATATATTTCAAAAAAATAGAAGAATCAATAAGTATATTTAATCAAATATCAAAAGTTATAATAATTTATCCTATATTCAATCAATACTACAATAATGCAAATAAAAAATTATTAGATAGATCGAATCTACCACATTATCAATAAATTAAATTAATTATATAATAATATATATTTAATTATTTATTTTTAATGATTGACGTAAAAATAAAAGTAAAATTGATCAAATCAAGACAACCTAAGAATTTCTCCGATGCGGGATCCAATGATCCAACTCATTTATATTGGGATCCGCCTCTGATAATAAAAGAGCTCTACTAAAATATTTGAGGAGCCAGGCAATAAATATTGAGTATAATTATTTTGAAAGATCATATATTATATTATATATGCCTATCCAAAAAGATTTTTTTTTGGAAATATTTTTAAGAGCTATAATCCCTTCATGTCCCAATTCGATATTGAATATATATACAGTATTTATGATTGCTAATAAGTGTCTTCAATTTTAAATTTTTTTTATTTAATTAATCGAATTTTTGAATTTTTTATAAATTAATTTTTTTAAATATATTTTTAAAAAAATATTTATTTACTTACTTTTATCATAAACAGTTTTTAAAACTATAAAAAATAAATTTTTTACAAAAAATATTTTTTTTTCAAAACTAAATGCTAACGTGTGTATATATATATATATATATATGAAAAAAATAATTAATTTATCTTATAAGGAAAATGCTTGGAAGATGAGAAGTAATTATGTAAAAGAAACTTTAACACGCAAGAATTAATTATGGAATATGAATAATCAGGCATTCACTAAATCTGAAAAAAGGAAAAAAAAAAAAGGGTCCATTTTGAAATGTGAACAGGGAATTGAAAACGAAAGAAAAATGGAAAGGACAATCCTTAGGCTCCTTTTTTGAAGATCACAGTTAAAGCTAAAGAATTCACTCTCTATCCGGGTCACAAATTTTTTTTATTTTATAACACTAAAATTATTTAATTTTATAAAATATTATAAAAAAATTACTAGAATCAAATTTTACAAATTATTAATCAGAAAATTTATTTTTTTATAGATTTATTAAATTATAATAGTATTATAATTTAACCACTAATTACTTCTAATCATATTTTTTAAGAGTTACAAAAAAAAAATATGGACAAAGATAAATAATGATGATATTGTGATCCTATTATCGGCGATAATTTTTCTACAATTCTTTAAGAGATATGGTCACAAATAACTAATAGTAAAATTGTGATATCATCATAATTCAATAAATTTATAAAAAATGAGATTTTCGGTTAAAAATTAGTTAAATTAGTTGACGATAATTTTTCTGTAACAATTTATAAAGTTCAATAATATTTTGTATAAAAAAAAATTATAATTTAGATACAAATAATATAAAATTTTGTAACCATAGATATAATTAATTTTAAATAATGACAAAAAAAAAAATTAAAATTTAGTGATATAAGAATTATAAAATAAAAAAATTATAATTTAAATACAATTACAAATGTAATTAATACTAAAGAATGTCAAAAAATAATTCGCTTCTGAACGACTTTGAAAGTAATAAAACACCCACCTCAATGACTAAGAACAATCGCATGAATCTCATGCATTAAAATAGTCACATATTGTAATCATTAATAACATTGTTCAAGTCAACAGATTGATTAGTCTCCATTTCTGCTCTCTTCTTCCTCCTCTTGATATAAACTCTCATTTTCACCACCCTTGCCCTGCAAATTTCTTTCAATGGCACTTTCTGCACCTAACCCACTTCTTCCTCTAACCAAACATCAAATTTTTCCATCTGAAAAATGTTTCTCTTTGCCATCATCACTACGCCAAAACGCTCTGTTGAGCAGATCGATATCAGTAGATTTCAGTACCAGATCCTCTACCATACCTCGAGTTTTGTCCAGAACCAGCGAATCCTTATCATCCATCATCTGTGAGCTTGAAAGAAAACAAGAAGAACAAGACCAGGATTTCAATAACTACACGGAGAAGAATGATGAGAGAAAACTAGCCGATGTGTGGAGAGAAATCCATGGCCAGGACGATTGGGTCGGTTTGCTCGATCCTATCGACCCACTTCTACGGTCCGAGTTAATCCGATACGGCGAGATGGCTCAAGCTTGCTACGATGCTTTCGATTACGACCCGTATTCCAAATACTGCGGAAGTGTCAGATTCATGCGGCGGAGGTTTTTTGAGTCACTAGGAATGACAAACCATGGGTACGAAGTTACTAGATATATCTACGCTACAACTAACATCAACCTCCCCAATTTCTTCAAGAAATCACGGTGGCCAAGAATGTGGAGCAACAAAGCCAACTGGATCGGATACGTCGCCGTTTCGAACGATGAAACGACACAGCGTATAGGCCGCCGCGACATCACCATCGCCTGGAGAGGAACGGTGACCCGACTGGAGTGGGTTGCGGACTTAATGGACTTTCTTAAGCCTATCAGCGCAAACAAAATCCCATGCCCGGATCCAACGGTAAAGGTCGAATCCGGGTTCCTGAATCTCTACACGGACAAAGACGAGAACTGCCGGTTCTGTAAATTCTCAGCCCGAGAGCAGATTCTAACGGAGGTTAAACGTTTAACAGAAATCTACGCTGACGAAGAAATAAGCATCACCATCACTGGACACAGCCTAGGTAGCGCTTTAGCCATGTTAAGTGCATATGATATAGCCGAAACGGGGCTCAATGTGATGCCGGATTCTCGAACCGCACCCTTGTGCGTGTTATCGTTTTCGGGTCCTCGGGTCGGGAATGTGAGGTATAAGGAAAGGATGGAGGCGCTGGGTGTGAAAGTGTTGAGGGTGGTGAATGTGCATGATGTAGTCCCAAGAACGCCGGGGTTTTTGTTCAACGAACAAGTGCCGCCGGTGTTGATGAAGATTGCGGAGGGTCTGCCGTGGTGTTACTGTCATGTTGGGGTGGAGCTGGCTTTGGATCACAAGAACTCTCCCTTCTTGAAAGATACCACTGACCCGGTTTGTTCTCATAACTTGGAGGCTCACTTGCATTTGCTCGACGGGTAAGTTCGTCTTTTTCGTATTTTTTTGTTGCTGGCTTGATTTACTTAATTAGATACAGTTTAAATATAATCCAGTTGAAAGATAATAATTCAGTAGTAATTGATAATCTACAAAATAATGTTATTAAATAAAAAGAACAAGAGTTTAATAGAAAATAATAATAATGCAATAAATTATTTTTTAATGCCAAACAAAAATTATTAATCAACTTAATTTAAACTATGATCAAATTAAACTAAAATGTAGATTATAATTACCAAACATGATTAAATTTATTACATTAATTACAAACTGTGTAGTATAAAAAATGGCATCAATCATTTTGCTCTATAGTATAAGCATGACAATCTTTTGAATGGATGAGAAACTAGGCTTTAAAAAAGTCATCTGACTGCTAACTTGTAAGATGAAATGAATTATGTATTGCCTTGCCTGTGCCTATCGATAAAGATGAATATATACGAGTCTGGATTTGCTTTTGAAAAATGACACTTTTGGTAGACAGTCATTGTCAGAGGGTCTTTTCATTTGCCCATTTCTTCGCATCTAAATTAGTTTTATATATTAATCATTAAATTATACTTGGAATATGATTCTTCACTCGTGAATGGTTCAATCCTCTTTCCCTTTTTTTTTTTTTTTTTAATTTCGATTGAATTCAAATATATATACATATTTTATTGCTGATAAATATCTAATTTTGGAAAAAATTATATTGAAAAAACTGGTGCAGATATCATGGAAAAGGGGAGAGATTTGTGCTGGCAAGTGGAAGAGATCCAGCATTGGTGAATAAAGCCTCAGATTTCTTGAAAGATCATTACTTGGTGCCACCGTGTTGGAGGCAAGATGAGAACAAAGGCATGGTCAGGAATAATGATGGCCGGTGGATGCAACCTGAACGCCCTAATCTCGACGATCACCCTTCCGATATGCTTCACCACCTCCACAGTTTAGGCCTTCATCATCACTAAATCCTTAATTATTCAATAAACATATTATTAGGTTATGTTAATATTAATAAATTTTTCATTTTTTCTCCACTCACTATTTAGATCGGTTTTTAAACCTGATTATTATCTTAATCTCATTTTTGAACCAATATGTTCCTCTAACATTTTAAAAAATATAATAAATAGTCATTTTATACTGATATGGTAGCCGGAACGTGTAATAAGATTCAGTTAATTTTTGGAATAAATTAGTTATTTGCTACGGTTTTTAAATGTTAGAAAAGATAAATTTATTAAAAAATGATGTTTAGAAGACAATTGATCTAAAAATCCTATATATATATATATATATATATATATATAAAGTTTTGAGTGTTTGATAACTCTTTGGCGAGTTCTGTAAAGGCCACGCATGGTGTGTTCTTTAATGATTGCCTCATGGTTTTGTGCTACGGATACTTATGGGTTATTTGTACAGGAATTAATTTCATATTATTTAATTCGATTTTCTAGTTCAATTTTCATGCTATGGTTAGTAGAGTGGAGTCAAAACCCAAAATTGGGAGGTGCAAAAAAACTTACATATTATATTTCTAATATCATTCAATTGAACACATTTTAAGAAATTATATAAATAATAAATATTATTATATATATTGAAAATAGTTAAAAAAATGTAATTATTTAACCTCAAATGAATATGATTCCACCGGCATTTATTAACATTTTATAAGCTTTCAATAGTTACTCTTAATATGAATACATTGAAAGGCAAGAGCCAGATATTATTATTATTTGGTATAAGAACTGCAAATTCAAACTTTATAGGTTTTTTTTTTAAATGGTTGTCAAGTGTCATAAAAATAAAATTTTGTTATAAAATAAAAATGATAGAGAAAGTAGAAGTAAATAACAAGAAAAACAAGAAATCAACGGTTATTCTGAAACTGAATATAAAATGCTGGCTCAAATTTTCATTGAGGATCAATGTGTAGTTGTTCCTCTAAATTTTTAAGGCCATAAAACTTGAAGATTTCAAATGCAAGTATAATGCTTATAATGACAAAGAAAAGAAAGGGATTTAGTAAATGGCAACGAATTAAAATTAAAAATTATCGAAAACCCACCAACACCTACATTAGCATTCCCCTTTCATTATCCCTAAAATCAAATCCATTAACAGAAATGATTTCACAAGAAACAGATAATAACAAATTGAGAATGGGGAATCAATTTATTTTACCTGGGGAAAGATGACCGATTGTGGAGATGAAATTCTGAGAAAAAACTAAAATTAACGTAGGAGTATATTTAATGTTACTTCTCGACTCTAGCAAACAGTACCCGGCGCCGATTGCTATCACCGGAGAAGAGGAGGACAGCTTGGGTTACAGTGGCAGCTAGAGGAAGAGGGGCGGCCGTCTGTGAAGAGTTAGGATTAGGAAATCAAAAACTGATTGATCCAAGTTCTTTTAGGGCTATTTAAATAAGAGGGTATAAATGTAATTTAATAAATAATAAAATATAAAAGCTCTTTTAAGCTCTCCAGCGATTTGAATTAGATATTATAATATTTGAATTAGACTT
>CATIWF010023088.1:0-12222 GCA_949630135.1 Balakata baccata | reverse complement strand
TCCTTGAAGCTAGATTGAGTTGGTTTACATGTTTTTAGATGGGTTTGAGCAAGAAATGACCTAGCTTGATGGTTTTTGAGTTAGTGTTTTGAGTTATATGGCTTTATGTTGTTATAGATGGCAATATATGATTATGTTTATGTATAGAAGGTTATAGTGAGATAGAGATAACCTACCAAATAGGTTTACAAGCTAGAAAACTTAAGATTTGGTTGGCTCCAATTAAGGTATGTACATATATGCCTTTTAATTCACTTAATGGCATGATTAAGTGCTAATTGATATGTTTTGAATGTTATGTTGTGTTAATATGCTAGTTAACATGTTTAATAGCGTAAATGGTAAGTTGGATATAACTATGAAGCATGTTTTCACACCTAATAAAGCTAAAAGGTATTATGGAGATTAATGAAGTATCAATGAGGCTAGAATTTGTAGTAAATGCATTTAGAATTACTAATATGGGTAAGTATAGATATGAAATAGATGAGGAACTAGTAAGGTATAAGAAGTTGTAAATGGTAATTTATCCTCATGAAGTTGTAAGTATAAGGTTAGTTATATGAATACTCATTGAACCTTTAACACTTGTTGTAACATAAATCTATGTAAATAGGATAATTAATGAAAGATACGGTTTAAGTGAATTTGTGAACTTTGTTATGTCTTATGACACTTAAATGAGGTAGTTGAGGCCACAATAAGTTTTAAATGCATTTAGAAAGCATGAATGTGTAACTATAAGATACGAGAGCATGTTTAAAATGCATTTTGGAACCATGAAGGAACTAGTTAATTAAATTTGGTATAATGCATGCCTTGAAATTTGTAAGTATGACAACTAAATTTGGTTCAGCCTTAGTGAAGGTATATGTGTTAAATAGATGAGAAATGCATGAGTTTGTGAGATGGTGTTAAGAAATAGGAGCTTGAACATTTAAGACTCATTGTGATAGGAGAGCTACTATGACACTTACTATATTTGGAGGTAATTGTCGAAAGAGGTAAGTCCTTCAAATGTGAAACTCGTAACTTGAATGGCATGTGAATTTATGATTGAACTTATGAATGCATAAAGAATTAGTTATGAATTTGATATTGGCTTGCGAAAGCATTGTGTGATGAATAAGATCAAAGTGTGGTCATGTATGTTAAGACTTAATGCCTATAATGTGATTTTTGTTCATTGTAGATACTCAAATGCTATTATGGTACTATATGTGCCTTAAGAAAAAATTGCTTGTGCAAATAAATTCTTAAATGTGGAATTTGTATCTGTTTTTTAAGAATAAAGACTTTTAAGAAGATGAATGTAGGCTAAATCTTGATTCACATGTTGACTTGAGATAATAGTGACTAGGGTAGCTTCAGCTCGATAAAGGGCAATCCTACTTTACTACCCATATCTGGATAGTCCGGAATTTAGAGAAAATAGGCTATGAACATAAAAAGAAAATGGAAACCAGTATATGGAAAATGAAACAACGAAACTAGTTATACAGATATATAGAATCCGGTGATGGAATATATGATAATGCTATATGGAATTGTGTATATATAACATAACACTTACATGAATTTGGCATTCTAACATATGAATATGTGTTATGTCAATATAGGTGATAAGTATGAGATAAATTGGTAAGCAATGCATGAGTCATTATATTAAACCAATAATCCAGTTATGATTTGATACATATGGATGAGCGATAACATGATTTCATGTTATAGAAATTATGTTGATGACATGTTAAGCAATATGCAAGTTAAAACTAGATATTTGATTATGTATGTAAATTGTTAGCATAATGCTACATTCACAATATGAGATAATCCATATTGACGCATAATGGTATAAACATGATCATCAGTATGAATAAGTTCTTTTAGCTTGATCACATGTTATGATATGAGCATCTATTGCTGAATCGTTTTGATTATAGCATACATGCATGCATGTTAAACTAGTAATTTGGGATTATGAAGAAGTATGAAACAATTATATTAGCATGATCACTCTTTCATGGTTTACACCTAACTATAAGAAAATGATATTATCATGCCCTTATATTATCTATCTATTTTCAGGATCCCTACTTCAGTAGCCAAAGTTATTAACAAGCACATCAGGGCTTTTTTTTTTTTTTGGAGTGGAGGCCATTCTTCAAATAAACTTTACAGGGTCTGTTGGGAAGATTTGGTTAGACTAAAAAATAATGGTGGTTTGGGAATTTGCGATATTACCACTCACAATCAGGCTCTCCAATTTAAATGGCTATGGAACCTCCACCAAGACAATGGCAATCTATGGACAGCAGTAATTCATCACAAATATGGAGCTACAAGAGTAGATAATTTGATTCCAATAAGTTATTTCTCTAATCTTTGGAGCAAAATTGTATCATCTAATCAAGGTAATGGTACTTTTTCTCACTTGGTGCAATCTAATATTCTTTTTATAATGGGTGATGGCTCTAGTGTTCTTTTGTGGACACACACATAGTGTGGATACAACTCCTTAGCAATCAAGTACCTAGATCTTTTTGAATTAGCAACCAATCGTTTTTCCTTCATTAGTGAGATAGGTTCTTGGGTGAATGATGTTTGGTACTGGTCTTTCAATTGGAAGTGAGAACTTAATAGAATAAAGAATCAATATTCTTATGAGTTCTTGCAAACCCTAACTTCAGTTAAGATGGAGAGAAATACATGTGATTGATTTGCTTGGAGGATAGATAAATTTGGATAGTACACGATGAAATCTATGTATACAACCCTCCTTAATTGCAATATTGAATAACAAATGCAATTCCAAGGTCGTGGTTAAATGTTTTCCTAGCTAAGATCAAATTGTTTGTGTGGTTTGCATTCAAGAATAAGCTAGTAGCTCGCGACTCTCTTTTAAAGAAATCTTTGTCCATTATCTGCAAATTATTGCTTGTTCTGTGGCAAATTTGGTGAGACCAGAGACCATTCTCTTCTTCACTGTAATTTCTCATGGAAAGTTTGGTGCTACCTTTTGAGATGGTGGGGAATAGCAACTGTAATGCTGCGATCACTCTCTCAGTTCTACTACATTTGGGAAAGTTTAGTTTTTGGAAGAATGCAGCGAGAGTTTTGGCAAACTCTCTTCCACGCAATTATGTGGTCATTATGGCTATGTCGGAATAAGAAATGCTTCGACAATGTTATTCTGGATTTTCAATCAATAATTTTTGCATCTCCAACCAAGTTTGGCAATTGTTAAAAGGTTCACATCAGATCTTCCCTTATTATATGTCTTGCATTATTATCATCAATCAATATTCAGTGTTGTAGCAATAAAAGGAGGCATCTTAGTCAACTTGGATAGGCATTCCAGTTGTATATGCCACTTATCGCAATTGGAGAACGACTCAACTTTAACTGTTCATTTTGGGCATATTCTCTTTCTTTTCTTCATTGGGTGTTTTCTTTTGAATTTCTCTAACTTGTTAGGTGTGCTTTTGTCCTTTTTTTTTATTTTGTTGTTGGTTGTTCTTTTGCTCTTCCAATTTTGTTTTGGCTTAAGATATGAGTTTGTCATGCCCTTACAGGTATGCTTAGTTATAGGGAGGAATTTTTTCATCACCTTAATCTTTGATTAAGGTTTTTCCCCTCACATTATCAGTAGAAAAGTTAATTGATTATCAAAAAATTAAAAAAAATGATATAAATGGATGCTTTATAGTAAGAATTATCTTACAAAGTATGAATTAAATTGAATATCATGAACTCATATGCTTGTTGTTAGAATGATTATGCATATATGTACCATTATGATATGAGTAGTTTAGCGTGTGGATTTTCCCTATACGCAGGTCTTGAAGCCAGTTGAAAGTAGATAAAGAAGTTAACGGATGAGAAGCCAGTGCCTATGCAGAGAAGATAGAGTAGATTTGGGTCGGTAAGATATCATGCATTTTATATTGTAAACATGATATGGGGTATTGCATATAGTGCATGCATCCTAAAAAAAAATAAAGAACATCTAATATGGTTTATTATTAGTTTATCTTGATATAGATGTGCTTTATAAGTAGGGGGCTTATTTATGCCCAAACTAGTATATAAGCTGGATAATACAAGTAGATGGCATAAAAAGAAATCAAATATAATTGTTAAACCAATTACATGGTAATGATGAACTAGTAAACTGAAACTAGTATGACCTTGATATGCTATATATTGCTAATCAAATATGCATGATTAACTAGATAAAGATAAAAAGATATTGAGTCAGTCAAGTTGGTAAAAAGCTTAAATTTAGATAGGTTTCAGTTATCCAGTTATGTAGTACTTTGCTTGTATAATGGATTTATTCCTATTAAATAGGTGAACCGCCACACATTTTACAAAGTTATGTAATGATTTAATTTGACAGTTCTATATGTGATACAACTACTTGCATATTATTTGGTAATCTGACTTTGAAATTAGTGACTAATGTATGAAAAGAAAAATAAGAAAGAGAGCACACAATATGATATGTGGCTTTCGTGTCATGAATCTAGAGTTTTTGGTCTTTTTCAGAAGATAAAGTGGAAAGTATCATACCAAATTCTTGCATAGAGTCTAGGTTAAAGGTTGGTGTCAAACTTCCAGAACTCTAAATTACAGATGCAGCTAAAAAGGAGCTGGACCTACATGTGTGTTCCCTTCATCAGACTGCTGTAAATTATTCATAGTCATAGCTTGAAACATGTGAAATAGCTACCAGTATTGATGTTGTGTCAAGCTTCCAATTGGTGCATCTTAAAGTGAAGAATGTTCATCTACAGTCATATTGTCTTGATTTCCCATATCAATTTCTACTTGATTGGCATAAGATGGTTTTGGCCTTACCTTATATCTCACTAGAAGCCATGTTTATAGTAATTGTATGACCCAACTTCTGCAGTGTGTGCATTGTGGCCTTTAGTCATTAGAAGTTGAACCCTTCTTCTGAAAAGAGTTGTTTTGCCCTTGAAAACCTCCCCGATTCTTTTTTTTTTTCCAACTATCACTCCTTTATCAAAATATGTCATATGATCTATGAAGACTGCTCTACAGCATGAACCATTTGTCTTTTATGCTGAACTACTGATGAAAATACTTTTGTGATACTAGGCAAGTGCTCCATTAGCATAATTTGTGACTTGACTGTGGCAAAACTTTCATTTAATCCTTTCAAGAAATGAATGACATAATCTGCTTCATAGTACCTTTTGAAGTCACTATCTCACCACAGTGACAAAGTTGGACTATAAGAACATGCTGGTAATGGCCTGAGATCCAAAAACACATCCCATAAGACTTTCATCTGCGTAAAATATTCACTGACACTCCTTTGCCCTTAGCTTAGTTCGAAAATGTCATGTTGCAGATTTGCCACCCTAAAAAGATCACTTGCTTGGAATCTTTCCCGAAGATCTGTCCAAACATCAATGGCAGTGTCAAACCAAATGATGCTTTACGCAATTATTAGTGATAGAGAATGAATTATCCACGAAAATATTGTAGTATTGCATCTTTGCCATGCAAGAAATATAAGATCTATTGGTTGGCACTATTATACTCCCATCTATGAATTGCCATCTTCATCGAGCTTGCCCAAGAATGGTAATTTGTACCAGTAAGAACTGGGCGAAACAAGTACAAGCAAAGGGTTTTCACTTTGATGCAAAAAATATGTGGACTTCAAGGAGATTCTACGAGCCCATTCATCTTGTAGAATTTTGCAGAATCTTTATTTTCTTGAAGAAAAGAATGATTGCAAAGAAAACAATAATTTTATCAAAAAGAAATGAGAATGAAAGGAACTTATTGTTATTAGTAGCATGTATGCCCTAAAGCATTCACTGCTTTTTATATATTAAATAATATAACACAATGGACATATATATATTTCACATTTATAATAAATAAATATTCAAGTTATTGATTAAATTATGATTGTAATAGTTAAATATACTATGAAATATATGACACTTTGATTATCTACATAGAATTTATTATCAAGTTGTTGATAATAATAAGATAAATATATCTGGTAAAAGATAATCTAAAAAATGTTCATAACCGGTATAGGACAATGAATTGGATATTCATTGAACATCTAGGTTATCATATAGTTTATTTTGAGGAGGAATATCATTCTCCATTATATAATGACATCTAAATAAACCAGTGGGTTCTTAAAGAGTTAGTGGTATCAAACAATGACGTATGATAATAACTGCACAGATAGTACTAGATATTAATAGTTATTATCTTGATCATAATATATGAGTCTTTTATGATTCGAAGTCTTTTGACTTGAGGTGTTAAGATTATCCTTTCATGGGTAGCTGTGGAGGTACTCTTGCCTTATACTAGACTATCCACGCTTGGTAATTCGGCTCGTAATCACCTCAGTTAATTATGTAGTGAGATATGAGATTACCAATAGTAGAACTTGTTACCCTGTAGCACCAAGGCAAGATCCTAATGGAGTTGATATTTTGGTTCTGATAAAATAAATTCCTGACCAGGAGAAAATATGGCTTGTTCAATGTAAAATTGAATTATTAATTAGATTAATAATGATAAGTCTCATTTTAATCAGAACGCAAATTATCATTCATTAACATATTGACTAATATAGTTTGACACACTGTAACCCTAATCAATATCAGGTCATCTCATTATGATTCTGATATTTAATGTATCTAAATATACGAGAAATTCAGAAATTGTGTCCAATATAATATTAAAGAGTTAATATTATATTTTCATTCCGATAAAATTATTAACCTTATAAGTCACACCCAAAATAAATTATTTGTCTAATCTATATTTAAGATGTGAGGATTAATTTAATTGAAAATTAAATTAGAAATGATTATTTATACTTTTTGAGTTAAAATTAATGTTGATTAATTTTTACTATTTCTTCTATTTATAATTTTAATTTAAGTATTAATTAAAATTATTATGATTTAATGAAGTTGTTAATTAAATTAATTATAGTGGTATATTAAAGTAATTATCATATATAATAGAAGAGAATATTGATTCTATAATTAATGGTGGTAGCTAGAAATTAAACTATGCAATTGTTGCATCATTATTATATCATAAATCAAATTAAAAAAAAGTTAAAAAAATTTTTTATGTCTGCCAACCTTATTAAATAAGGTTGAAAAATAAAAAATTTTGGTTGGCCTTTGGCCATTTATTCTTCCTTTTAATCTTCTTCGTCTTCTTAATCTTTTGATCAGCTTCTTTGAATTCCTCTGAGCAAAAAAATTGTTTTTATTCCAAAAATTTTTTCTCATCTGATATGAACATTGAAAAAAAATATTTAAGAAAAGTTCTTAAAGTGTCAGTAGTTTATAAATTTGCAAGAATGAGATATTTGTGATCATACATCTTGCACTAGCAAAAGAGTCTCATTAACGCAACTAAAATTTTTGGTCTTTTTGCTTAATTTGCACACTTGGTAAACTCGGTAATAAAAGGTCTATTTTAATCATTTTATTTTCTATTTTATCCTTAAAAATTATGGAATAATCTTGATAAAATGAATATTATCCATAAAGGTTACAAAATACGTTTCGCTAAAAGTTATGGATAAATGTTTAAGGTTAACATGAAAAGTGTATTTTCATATCATGCAATATTTGATTGCATGTTTCGGTAAAATTAAAAAATTTTAAAATATATAATTTTGACCAAGATTTAAAGTTTCCCCCAATTTAAATATATTTTCCACTTTCATCGCTTATCTCAATTTCTGCTTTGATTCCATATCGAATTAGAAACCATGAACTCTAAAAGAGAATATTGAATCAAAAACGAAGAATTCTTGAAGAGAAATTGATGATTCTCATTAAAATTTCATGGAGAGCTAAACTACAACCTATATAGCAACTTAAAAAATAATTGCCGCAATAAGAGAAGCTAAAGATACAAAGGAGTTTACGAAAACATTAACTAATGAATGCAAGAAGCTAAAATATACAAGTCACTCTAGCAAAAGCTCCTGGCAGTTAAGTAACTGAATAAGAAAAGCTAGGAAAAGCCATATCAGCTGCTTTAAACTTATCACCAGCTGAATTAACTTGAGTCGCTGAGCCAGCAATGAAATTTGTCTCCTTCTAAATCAAACAATAATTACAAGTGCTACCAATACTTATTTTATACACTTCTCAAAAATAGAATGTGTCTTTCCACTTAAAAATAAAATTTGTTACCTCCTATTATAGGTTTAGTGTATAAATAAACTTTTAATTTTATTATTTAAGAAATAGAGGGAAATTAATTTTAGAAAAAGAGAAAAAAACTGAAAGTAACGAACAAATATAAAGGATACTTAATAGACACCTCTCTTCTTAGCTCAAGAAATCTTCAACTTCTCACTGGATTACTAGAGCAAATCTTCTTTAAATGGTAATTATTGCCTTTTATTTATTTGTTCATAAGAAATGGTTTTTTTATTCTACTACAGAAATAGTAACTTTGTAAACCCACTTTCTTCCATTAGCCTTTTAACTTAGAGGAAGAGCAATGAGAGTCCAAGTGTAATTGGCCTCAAAAGCAGCAATTTCATTCATCATAGCCTTCACCCAATCAGCTGATCTCGTAGCCTGTGCATATGTTACTATTCTGGTATAGTGGATAGGACTGAATATGTGTCATTATAAGGAAATGTGTAAGGTGTATAAGGAGAAAAAGAAGGAGATCAAGTACAACAACTGGTAGTAGGTGGAAGAACGGTGGCAGAATGGCATAAATAATCCTGTAATCAAGGTAGAGGTTGTTTGTGTCTAGTCCTGTGGCGTAGGCATGGTATAGAAGTGGTTGGCATGCTATTAGTAATGGATGGTTTAGAGCCGGAATCATTAGTAGATAGTGAGAGAGTGATAAAGGAGTCAATAGATGGCAAATCTGAAGATAAAGAATCAAGAGAAATAGGGGGAGGGATGGAGAAACTTAGATCGGGTGCTGAAGAAAGAAGTGTATGATAAGGAAAAATATTTTCATGAATGAGCACATCTCTAGAAACAAAGACAAGCTTTTGTTGAATATCATACATTTTGTATGCCTTGTGACCAGTAGCATAACCCAAAAACACACTTTGAGGATATAATAACAAATTTGCCTTTATAGGGGGTAGTGTTAGCTCAAAACAAAGACAACCAAATGTTCTTAAGAAAGAATAATCAGTTAGTTTTCTATACAAGAGCTCATATGGAGTTTGCCAATAGAGTATTGAAGATAGAAAACGATTTATAATGTAAGCAGAGGTAAGGATGGCTTCCCTTCAGAATCTTTTAGGAAGATTAGACTGAAACATCAAGGCTTGTGCCACTTTCAAGAGATGTTTATATTTTCATTCAATAACCCCATTTTGTTGGGGACTATAAGGACAAGTTCTTTGGTGCTAAATGCCTAAGGAGGTGTAGAGATATGAACAAAAATTGCTGGAAGATTCAGTACCATTGTTCGTTTTAACACACTTGATAGGACACTAGAACTAAGTTTGAACCATAACAAAAAAAAAATGCTTTTGAGTTTCACAGGTCTAAGTTTTATGTTGTAGAAGAAAGGCACAGGTAGCTCTATTGAAGTCATCCAGAATTGTGAGGAAGTAACTGGCAACAGTATGAGTTGGTTGTTTTTATGGACCCAAAAGTTCCATATGTAACAAATCAAAGATTTTGTTTGGATGGATTCCAGTAGGCATAAAAGGCAAGCAATGTTGCTTTGCAAGAGGACAAATTTCACATATATGGGCACTCTTATGTTTATTAAGAGAAATAGAAGCTACATGCTCTATGACAGTAGAAGAAGCATGCCCTAATTGATTGTGCCAAATAGGAAATGAAATAGAAGAGATTTTATTTCTTTAATCAAGGTTATTATAACTCAGAAATTGAGAAATAGTTGAATTGTTCTCTTTTACATATACAACTACATTATTTATCCTACAATTTCATTACTGAGATATGAAGTGATTAATGGTATCTATAGTGAAAGAGTTCTAATTAAGTAGGTACATAGAATCAACAAGTTTTCCAACTACTAGTATCTCACTAGTCCTTTGGTCTTGTAAAATACAATGAGTTGAAAAGAAGTGAAACATAACAGGCAGAGAAGAGGTGAGTTTTGTTACTGATAATAGATTATATCTGAAAGTTGGTATGTGTAGGACATCATTTAGCCTAAGAGTTTTGGTTAGTGCAACAGTTCCTATGTTGTCAACAGGTTTGATGGAACCATCTAGTAGATGAACAGAAATAAGCTTAGTGATAGGTTTAATTTTGTCAAATAGCTTTATGCTCCTGCACATATGACTAGAAGCACTCGTGTCCACTATCCATACTCCTATATCAGATAAACAAGTTACTTGAAAAGCGTGATTAAGTGAATTACCTACATACCCTGCTGTATGAGCAAATTTTGCATGGGTGCCAGCCTGAAATCATTTTACCTTTAGGAGCTTTCCTGATCTCTTGTTGAATTAAAATTGCAAATGCTAGATTAATAGCCTCATCTAACTTCTGTATATGAACTTTGCATGCAAACCAAGTAGATTACGAGTTTCTTCATCTACCATATTGGCTAAGTATCTTTTGCCCCATATTTTTCCTCTTTGATCCTTTAATTCTTTATGCCAATCCAGTACTCTGTGCAATTAAAAACAAGTTTCTCTGTTGTGTCCACTTTTGTTTCAATGAGTACAATATTTGTCATCCTTCCTTTTTGAATTGTTACAACCTCTTGAATTCATCATTTTCTTAGACTCAAAATTTCTAACTAGTACATTAGTTTCCACAAATTCATAACTCATATGAACCTCTATTTGTTTTTCTACCTGTTGAATCATGGAAGCTCTGTTCATACTAGGGAAAGGATCCATAACAAGGATTTGGTTTCTTATATGATCATATGTCTCATTTAGACCCATGAGAAATTACACTAATTGTGTGGACATGTTTCTTTCTTCAAGTACTCTCACTACACCACGAGTGTATTCAAGTTGAAGTATCAAACAACTAAGTTCATCCCATAATCGTTTCAACATTCCAAAATATTCCATCACACTCGTGTTATCTTAAGTAATAGAACTTATCTCCCTTTGTATTCGATATAACAATTGACCATTGCACTCACCAAATCTTTGTTCACGCTCTGTCCATAACCCTCCAGCAGAACTGATGTTACAAAAAGGTTTCCACCAGTTCTTTTGAAATTGAATTGAATATCTACGATTGTACCATGCAATCGATACGATTCCAAAACTTATACTCTTTTGTATTAATATTAAGTTTTACAATAGTGCCATCTACAAACCCTAACTTCTATTTGGCACTTGACTCTATTTTCATAGGTCATTTCCATGATAGAAAATTCTTACATGTAAGTGAATTTGTCACCAAGTCATGCCCGAATGATATGAGTTTTGGAGAAGGAAAGGTTGTCCTCCATTGGTAACCCTAGCTCCCGCTGCATTGGACATCGAAGGAAAGAAAGCTTCAAAAAAAAATTTAATTGTTCTGCATTCAAGCTTTACTAAGAGTAATTTATGAATCAAATCAAGAAATCAGTAGTAATGGCAGATCGCACCGATCGTCACTTGCTCTGATACCATGTGCAAACTCAGAAAAGTTTAGCTCTACTTTTGCAGAGAAAGAAGAAACACAAAAATGGAAGAAAAAATTTTTTCATTGAACGGAGAAATAACTGTTTCTACTTATATAGAAGACAATAATCAATAGTAAAAGACATGTCACTAATCTACTCCTAACAAGATAAACAAATTTGATTGGCTACTAACAACTAAATATTACCATCTAACTACTGATAAATACATAAACATCACGCCTGTGTACTTCTATGTTTTCAACATCATGATCCCGTGTTGCAATATTCAAACATCACGATCCCGTGTACTGCTATACTTATAACATCACGATCCCGCGTTCCACCTCATTGTCATGCACCCGTGCACTCACCGTCATGCTTGCGCAGTGAGATCATTAACCATAGCCTATAGAGGCTAACAGATTAATAACGTCTGTAATGATAAGGGCTTAATTGGACAATTTTTTTACTATAGGAATAAAGTTGTTTTCTAGCCATAACTTTATGAAATTAATTGTACCTTTGACCTACAACTTATAATTAAAGAAGTATATAAAGATTAAAGTGAATAAATTTTGTATAACTAAGGGCTTT
>CATIWF010023083.1:0-21099 GCA_949630135.1 Balakata baccata | reverse complement strand
TAAATTTCATAACAATTGGACCATTTTGGAATATTTTATGCAATTTATAAACATGTTTTGTTCTTTGCCCTATTTTTGACCTTAGGTAGTTTTGGGACACCAAATTTGCTTCTTCATATCTTACAATGTGTAAGTCATATTTATATGAAACTTTGTATGAAATAGATATGTTAAAATGAAACTTTTTTCATGTTGACAACTTTCATCCATTCTGCCTCTAAGGTCCTCATATGGTAGGGTAATTGTGACTGGTTAGAAATAGGGCTAGCATCTAGACATATCTGAATTTTGAAGGCCATAACTCACAACATACACAACATATTGAGGTGAAATTTATACCACACTTTAGCTAAGACATTTATCTATAACTTTTAAGTTTTGACCATTGACAGATTTGGTCTATAAGGAGCTTAAAATTGGCAAAAAAACTAACTGGACCTGTCCAGGACACTAAGCAGGCAGCTCAAATATGGAATAGGCATGACTCTATTGCCTATAACTCAATATCCGCCTATAATCTAGTCTTGAAATTTTGAACAACTATATAACACATATATCTACAACTTTCATCTTTTGAGTTTCATCAATTACCGACTCTATCATATAGAAACATAATCAAAACAGTAGATGATTTAGCTAGGTTCCTCAATGGAACTAGTTCTACTTCTATGCCAATATCTTTTCACAGACACCTAATCATGCAAAAGCATTTACATAGACTTAAACCTAGGACATAAAGCTACAAGTTTGGTGTTTTGTGTTTCTTCAGAATTAGCATTTAACATGAAGAAAATGGGGCATCAATATACTGTCCCCAAAACAGAATCCAACTACATCACTTGTATGAAAAAGATCTCCATCATCTATCCTTAATAAAGAAATTAGCAAGACTAGAAGAATTACCTATGATATGAAGGTCTGAATATGGCTGTAATTTGGGAAAAAATTTGAAGAAAAACGAAGGGGAGAAGAAGTAGAACTATGGCTGGAATTTGGGATAAGGTAGGCACAACCAGCCAAGCCAAATTGTCCCATTCAATTTTTTTTCTTTATTTTTTTTAACTTTTCTAATATTTTTAATATAATTTAAATAAATAATAATAATAATAATAATAATAATAAATTATTATTATTATTATTTTCTCTACATATTTACATGTACCTAGTGCTAAAAATACTATATAGTCAAATTGTCTACTTTAGTTAATTTCACTATGCCAAATTTCATTTATTTCAATTTTAATCATTTTATTTAATTTCATTTTCAATATCTTGTGTCATTATTTAAATTACAACTAGACACGTAGGACTTGCTCCTATTGCGATAAACCGACCCGTGTCAAGTCTCTCGTGAACATGTTCACGCCAAAATCTCTTTGTATGTATGTGTTTCATGTGAATGACATTTATAAAATGTACATGTTCAAATGAAATGTATGTGATAATGCATGTGGGAAAATCGAGGATGTTACATATAATATGTGCTAGTATATTCGGATCAACAATATCCCGTCTTATTGATCCTATGACTAGAGAGAATTTAGATACTAATATAATAAGAATCTCATCATCATGATCTTATCATAATTTCTTTCATGCTATATTATGTATCAAGGACTTCATTAATTGATTTGATCTTATCATAATTTCTTTCATGCTATATTATGTATCAATGACTTCATTAATTGATTTAAGATCAATATCAAATCATATAATATATGAATATCAAATTAACAAAAATGTCTTTTGTTAACTAAAATAAGTTGTACAACAAGTGCTAAAGGTGATTGCCTTTGGAGCACTTCTCTAACAACCTCCCATTTAAACTAAAGCCAATCTCCTTTATATCTAATACCATAGATGAGTACATATGAGTCATACATACTTCTTCTAGGAAAGTGGCTTAGTTAGTGGATCAATAATATTCTGATAAGTGGGCACTCTCTCTACCTTTACATCATTTCTACCAATGATTTCTCTTAACAAATGGTATCTTTTGAGCACATGTTTGGACTTCTGATAAGACCGTGGCTCCTTTGCTTACTCAATAGCTCTATTATTATCACAATACAACTATATCAGATCAATAATGCTAAGAACCACTCTAAGCTTTGTGACAAATTCCTTTATCCAAACCACTTCCTTAGCCGCTTCAGAAGCTGCAATGTACTCTGCTTCAGTTGTTGAATTAGTAGTCATCATGGCTGGAACTCTTTCAACTGATAACTCCACCATTTAGTGTGAACATATAACCTGATTGAGATTTTGAATCATTTCTATTAGATTGGAAGCTGGCATCTGTATACCCGTTTGCAACAAGATCTCTATCTTTATATACCAAGAATACATCCTTAGTCCGTCTTAAGTACTTAAGGATATTCTTGATGGCCACCCAATGACTCTCACCAGGGTCCGACTAGCATCTGCATGTGATGTTCAGAGCATATAATACACGAACCTCGTACATATCATAGCATACATGATTGATCCTATAGCAAAAGCATATGGGATCATACTCATGCTTGTCCTCTCATCTTGTATCTTTGGACATATAGACTTTGAGTGGGTAATCCTATAGGTCATAGGATTGAATCCTTTCTTGGACTGCTTCATACTAAACCTTTTTAGCATCTTATCTTTGTATGTAAACTGTGAAAGACCAAAGCAACCTTTTAGATCTATCTCTATAGATCTTTATCCCCAATATATAGGTTACTTCTCCAAGGTCTTTTATGGAAAAATTCTTATATAGCCATATCTTGATAGATTGTAAGGCCGGGATGTTGTTTCCTATGAGAAGTATGTCATCTACATACAATACTAGGAATACGATTGTACTCCCACTAACCTTCTTGTACACATAAGGCTCATCCGGATTTTATGAGAAACTAAACTTTTTTATTGTGTCATCAAATTGGATGTTCCAACTCTAAGATGCTTGCTTTAATCCATAAATGGATCTTTGAAGCTTGCACACTTTATTGCCATCTTTAGATGTGAAGCCCTCTAATTATGGTATTAGCATCCACAGCCTCGTACTGCTTCTAAAGCTTAAGTGATATAGAGGTGAGCATAATACAGCTCACTAACTCATTATCATCAAGATGATTCTTATATGCCTTCTGAACATCTTTAAAAGCATCAGCAACAAGGGGATCGAGAAATGGCTCATCTAGGATATAGCCTATTTTTTCAGCCTTGAGAACTAATCTCAAGTTTCTAAGCCAGTCTAAGAAGTTAGGCCCTATCAATTTGTTTGTATCCATGATTGATCATAAGTTCATGTTAGATGACATGGTGATGATTCTAGTAACCTAGATGTAAAAGAGATCATGTTAAATATATACATGAAAATGCATGATTATTAGGTTTTTAATAATACGGGTTATGACTCCCACTATTTTATTACAAACCTATAGCCCTCACTATGAATATGAGAGAACTTGTATAAAATTTCTCCCAGTGGGTCGATATCCAATAACTCCAAAAATGACCTTAGGTTTGCCCAACAAGCCATATTGGATCAATTGGTAGATATCTGATCCATACCAATTGCATTCATATGCAACTATCGAATCAAGTACTACCAACTATTGATGTATGCACACTCATTGGGTTATCAACTTTTGATATGCGTATATCTCATGCACACTCACCCAACTTTGTCTCTATCTATATTAACCTTGGGTTTGCCCAACAAGCTAATGCATCTTGTTAAAGTCGACCCATTATGTCACAACACCTTATACCTATGGATATCACTTATATTATGTTACCGTGTATTGCATAGAATAAGACAATATTCTATTTATAGTGAGCGATAATTTTTTTTTGGATCATATAACATTATCACTATGTAACATTTAACAATTTCCTATAGCATCACAGCTTGACTATAAACATAATATATTACATATGCTAATAATTTAGATGCTATATTCAATTATTTTAAGTAGAAAGTTCAAGGCCAAATATATATATATATATATATATATATATATATATATCATATCATATCATATCATATCATTGCGTATTCACTATATTATACATATACAAACATACAATCCAAAACATAAAAGTCATTTTCCTATATATATGTGCAATGTGAGGAAAGAAATTGGTGAGGCTCGGTCGACGACCTGTGATCCATGTCTTCTATATAGTATGCACCTCCAAAATGAGCTAATTACTCAACTTTTCTTGAAAAATGATGCAATTTGTTGAGTTGCGAGTCAATGAGAATAATCATCAAAAGCTTTCTAAAGTACCATGCAAATCACAATTATAAGTAATAATCGCTATTTGTACACATTTTACATGTCATTCTATTTATCAATATCATACGAATATAAGTGGTAATAAATCATGTAAACATTCATTTGCTTATGCTTATGCTTATGTCATTTTCTTTTTATTGTGACCAAGCTAAACAGACACTGTAATACCTTATACCTATGGATATCACTTATACTTATATCATATTATCATGTATTGCATAGAATAAGATATAGTCCTGTTTATAATGAGGGATAAATTTTTTTTGAATCATATAACATTTCACTTTGTAGCATTTAGCGATTCAGCAAAGCATAACAGCTTGACTATATACATCATATATATATATATATATATATCACATCACTACATATTCACTATATTATACGTGTATAGACATACAGTCCAAAATATAAAAGTCATGTCCTTATACATATGTGAAATGCAAGGAGAGAGATTGGTGAGACTCGGCCGGTGACCTGTGATCCATGTCTTCTATATGGTATGTACCTCTAAAATGAGCTAATTACTCTTCTTTGCCTGAAAGATGATGCAATTTGATGAGTTGCAACTCAATCAGAATAATTATCAAAAGCTTTCTAAAGTACTAGGCCAATAACAGTTAAAAGTAATAATCATCATTCCTACACATTTTACATATCATTCTATTTATTAATATCATATCAATATAAATCATATTGAATCATGTGAACATTTGCATTTGCTAGCTAGCTTGATCATTTGTTAGCTAGCTTGATCATTTGTAACATTTGCATATTTGTTAGGCCATATACCTTTTCTTTTGCTTTTGAACATTTGTTTGGGCCATAGGCCTCTTCTTTTGCTTTTCAATGCTATTTAGCTAGTCACAACACCTTTTAAGTCCATATGCATTTGCAACAATCATTATACATTTCAGTCAACTTTTGCCTTATACAAAGAAAACCTATATATGTAATCCAAATATATACTTTACATTCAATACAGTCTCATTGGCCATATCATAGCAATCATGTAATTCAAATAAAGCAAATCAAGTCACATTACACATAGCACGTAATAATCACACGTACCAAAGAAATCGTTTGATAATTAAACTCAACTTTCCTTTCGATTTTGAGCCTCTAACTTATTGTCTTTCACTTGCTTGGGGATCTCCAATATG
This sequence comes from Balakata baccata, assembly GCA_949630135.1. Classification (NCBI taxonomy): domain Eukaryota; kingdom Viridiplantae; phylum Streptophyta; class Magnoliopsida; order Malpighiales; family Euphorbiaceae; genus Balakata; species Balakata baccata. The sequence goes on along the minus strand of CATIWF010023083.1, from coordinate 15,656 downwards.
TTGTGAGCCTAATTGAATGTATACTTGGTCAATTGGTTGCTAAATAAATTTAGTGAAACTTAAACAAATTGAAATATGCATAATATGGATCACTAGCTAGGGTTTGATATAATGACATTGTGACCTTCATGTGTTCATTAGTTTATAACTTTTTATATACTAGTCCAATTTGTATGATTCTTATTTCTAATTAAAGCTGACATGTAGGGCTACTAAGACAATTGAACCCTTGAGGAATATTTTATGAAATTTATAAACATATTCTATTCTCTGCCCTGTTTTTGACCTTAGGCAGTTTTAGGACACCAAATTTGTTTCTTCATATCTTACAACGTGTAAGTCATATTTTAATGAAACTTTGTATACACATATATATTCAAAATGGAACATTTTTCATGTTGAAAACTTTCATCCATTCTGCCTTTAAGGGCCTCATATGGTAAGGTAATTGTGACTGGTTAGAAATAGGACTAGCATTCGGACCAGTCTAAATTTTGCAGGCCATAAGTCACAACATACACAACATATTGAGGTGCAATTTCTGTAAATTTAGCTAAGACATGTACCTATAACTTTCATGTTTTGACCATTGATAGATTTTGTCTATAAGGAGCTCAAATGGGCAAACAACTGACTGGACCTGTCCAGGACACTAAGCAGGCAGCTCAAATATGGAATAGACATGACTCTCTTGCCTATAACTCAACATCTGCCCCAAATCTAGTGCTGAAATTTTGTGTACAATAGATAACACATATATCTACAACTCTTATGTTTTAAGTTTCCTCAAATATGGACTCTATCATATAGAAACATAATCACAACAGTAGATGATTAAACTAGGTTCCTCAATGGAAGTAGTTCTAGTCCGATGCCAATATCTTTCCACATACACCAAATCATACAAAACCCTTTATATAACCTTATACCTAAGACATAAAGCTACAATTTTGGTGCTTTGTGCTTCTTCAGAATCAGCCTTTAACATGAAGAAAATGGGACCCTAAATTTCTGCCATGAAAATAGAATTCGAGCAGCTTACCTATGGATATGATGTACTTTGCACCTCCTAAATCATTCTCTATTAACCATAAATTAAAACTAACAATTCATGGTGATAACTATCCTTCAGATGGTCCTTTTCCTTGGTTTATTGCTGTAAAAATTTGAGAGAAAGAAGGGAATGAAGAGGCTGCAAACTTAAGGACAAAAGTGGTCAGACCACTCTTTAAGGTAAGTTTGCCAACTTACCTCTTTTTTTTTTTAACTTTTCTAATTAATTTAAATAATAATAATAATAATAATTATTATTATTATTATTATTTTCTCTATATATTTACATGTACTTAGTGCTAAAAATACTATCTAGTCAAATTGTCTACTTTAATTAATTTCACTATGTCAAATTTCATTTATTTTAAATTTAATTATTTTATTTAATTAATTTTCAATACCTTGTCATTCTCATATAATTTATAACTTGACACGTACGACTTGCTCTCTTTACGATAAACAGACCCGTAGCAAGTCTACCTCGTGAGTACGTTCTAGCTAAAATCCCTATGTATGCATGTGTTTCATGTGATTGATATTTATAAAATGAAAATGTCAAAATGAAATGTGTGTGATAGTGCATGTATACTGTCTCGGGTTTCCATGTGAACATTTGCATTTGCTAGCTAGCTTGATCATTTGTAACATTTATACATTTGCTAGGCCATATGCCTTTTCTTTTGCTTTTGAACATTTGTTTGAGCTATAGTCGTCTTCTTTTGCTTTAAAATGCAATTTAGCTTGTTACAACATCTTTTAAGTCCTTATGCATATGCATTTGCAATAATCATTGTTTAACCACTACATTTACATTCAACATAATCTCATTAGTCATATCATATCAATCATGTAATTCAAACAAAAGCAAACCAAATCACATTACACATAGCACGTAATAATCACACGTACCAAGAAATTGTTTGATAATTAAACTCATATCTTTTTTTGATATTGAGCCTCGAACTTATTGTCTTTCACTTCCTTGGGGGTCTCCAATATGATGTGACCCTAATTGAATGTATACTTGGTCAATTGGTTGCTAAATAAACTTAGTGAAACTTAAACAAATTAAAATATGCATAATATGGACCACTAACTAGGATTTGGTATTATGGCAGTGTGACCTTCATGTGTTCAATAGCTTATAACTTTTCCTATACTAGTCTCATTTGTATGATAATTATTTTTAATTAAATCGAACAAGTAGAGATATAACATATCTAAATTTTATTACAATTGGATCATTTTAGAATTTTAGATGCAATTTATATGCACGTTCTGTTTTTTGCCCTTTTTCTGCCCTTAGGCAGTTTTGGGATACCAATTTTGTTTCCTCATATCTTACAAATTGTAAGTCATATTTTTATGAAACTTTGTATACACTTATATATGTTAAAATGGAACATTTTTCATGTTGACAACTTTCATCCATTTTGCCTCTAAGACCCTCATGTGGTAGGTAATTTTTTATTGGTCAAAAATAGGATTGACATCCGGACTAGTATGAGTTTTGAAGGCCATATCTCATAAAATTTATGCCAAATTTTAGCAAAGACATATACCTGTAATTTTATTTTTTGACCATTTATATATTATGTTTATAAGGAGCTCAAAAGTGGCAAATAACTGACTGGACCTGTATAGGATACTAAGTAGGTAACTCAAATATAGAACAGACATGACTCTTTTGGCCATAACTCAATATCTGCACATAATCTGGTCCTGAAATTTAATATAAAGCTAGATAACACAAAGAAATACAAATTTTGTGTTTAGAGTTTCCTCAAATATAGAATTTATCATGTAGAAAAATAATAAAAACGACAAGTGATTCAACAGGGTTCCTTAATCGAACTAGTTAAAATCATATGCCAATATCTTTTCATAAACACCAAATCATGCAAAAATATTTACATATCCATAAATTGAGGACATAAAACTATAAGTTTGATTTTTATATTTCTCCAAAATCAGTCTCTATCATGAAGGAAATAAAGCACCAATATACTACCCCCAAAACAGAATTCAACTGCATCACTTGCATGAAAAATATCACCATCTTCTATCCTTAATAAAAAAAAATTTAGCAAGACAAGAAAAATACATGAATTACCTGTAATCAGAAGGTCTAAATATGGCTGGAATTTGAGAGAAAAATTGAAGAAAAACGAAAGAAAGAAGGAGGAAATGCTGGCTGCAATTGGGATAAGGCAGCAGCCTTCTTTTGTGCATAACCAGCCAAGGCAATTTGTCCCATTCTAATTTTCTTTTTTTTTTTTAACTTTCCTGATTAATAATTAATTTAATTATTTATTCATTTATTTAATATTTATTTATTATTAGTATTATTATTATTTCCTCTACATATTTACATGTACCTAGTCAATGCAAAAAAAACTATTTAGTCAAATAGTCTAATTTAAACTAATCCAACTATGTCAAATTCTACTTATTTTAATTTAATCATTTTATACTATTTAATTCCTAATATCATATCACCTTTATTTAATTTATGAGTTGACACGTACGACACACTCCTATTGCGATAAATCGACCTGTGGCAAGTTTATCTCGTGAACACATTCACGCCAAAATCCATATGTATGCATGTGTTTCATGTGAATGACATTTATAAAATGAACATGTTTAAATGAAATGCATGTGATAATGCATGTATGGACGGTCGAGAATGTTACACATTAATCAAGAAATCTTATTTCCATAGATTGAACAAATTCTTGTAGAGCAGGCTTGGGTTTTCCCAACAACCCTAACTTTAAAATAACTCTTGTTCTTGCCATATTAATTGAAGATATTAGCTTTGAAGTTGTTAAAAGAGGGATTTTCTTAATTTAGTCTCACCATTGTTTAAGTATATAATTATATATTCATTAATCACAAGAATATATATAAAAGATAGTTACATTAACTACATGACATGATTATGGACATTCTAGAATCAATTCTTTGAGCCAAAAGAGAATTGATTAGGTCACACCAAGGAATATGTATAAGTTACAACCCAAAAATAGAAATCAAAATTCACATTTCTAAGTCTTCATTTTTATGACACCTCCTCCTTGCTTCTTGCTCTTTTGTAACTCTAGTCTATCATAATCCTATGTAATCTAATTACATATTTTCAAAAAGAAAACCTGAAGTTACGTTTGAGGAGAGTGAGATGAGAAGAAAAATACATGAGACAAAAAGAGAGACGAGACAATCATGCCCTATTTACCATAAAATTAAAATAACCATGCAGGCTCAATCACATTGGGCTTATTTTCATAATCATCTATCATGCAATCCATATACCCCTAGCATGCATTCTCTAATGCATAAAATAAAGGTAAATAAGATAATGGCATTTTGGATTCCAATTTGAAAAACCGGTTTCAACACTTAATCCGAAATTGCTTATGTTGATTGGGCCAATTATATTTTGTATGCAATTTCAATATGTATTTTAATATTTAATCAAATTAAATTAAATTCTATATTTCCAAAAATTAATTTAAAATTAATCCACTTTTAAAATAAGTTATAAAGATGTTAAAAATTAAACAATTCAATTTTAACATGCACAGCAAGTTCTAGTCACACTAGAATTGAGATTACTCAACTTAAATTGATTCAAAATCAATTCCAAAAAAATCCCAAAAATTTGAGAACCTCATACCATCAGTACACGTATCTTTAGACCGGCTCAAACTAATCAAAATAATTTTTTGTTCAACCCAAAACATCAAACTAGCAAACCGATATAAAAAACGCTCAAATTGACACATATTATAAATAGAACTAATTTGAAAATTCAAAATTGAGTAAAATAATTTTGGCATGCATCTAACATCAAAATAACATCATAATTATCACATAAACATATTTCAAAGGTGCTGAAACAGAAATATACGCATACAAAAACAAAATAAAACAAAGTAAAATAGCTCTGCCGGGCACACCAAAACAGCCCTATTTTGATAATTGTTCGTAAAATTAATTAACACTATTTTTAATTAATTATTGGACTCTTCTAAAGGCTTAAGCACATTCTATGTTCAAATAATATTTTTACAATCAAATTATAAAAATAATATGAACAGCTCCATCAATCAAACCAGACAACATCACTAGATCATAAAAATGTAGTTTTTAGTAACTTACACAATAAATCCGAATTTAATTATTTGAATTCCTCTCAGACTATTTTTAAATCATAATAATCATCCTTAATCATTCTATGATCAGATTATAGAGAGAAAAATAATTAAAACGAATTTTATCAATTAAAATTAAATTTTCAATTCAATAGAACCAAAATTACCAAAATTAAGAAATCTCATTGCATCTTCAATCAAAATTAATTTTGATGAGCACAAGGGGGCTCTGACACCAATGTTGGGTTTTGATGGTATATATCATATATAAAAATGCAGTAGAAATAAAAAAAATTCAATATCTGAACCATGGATTCAACTTTTGTCATCAAAATTAATTAACCAAAAACTTTGAAGATTTTACCTTTGATATTCTTGAACTTTTCCACCTCCTCTTCTTGTCGGGTTATCGCAAATAACAATAATTCGAGCTAATAATAATCCACATGAAGACGGGAGAAGAAAACCTCTTAGGGGATGGCCTTGAACAATTATTTTATGCTAGCAAAATAATTGTTCTTTAAGAGATTACTTTAGAGAAAATTAACTTTTAATTTTCTATGGAGGCTAGGGCTTTTTTTTCTGGTGAAACGACATATTTATAGGTGTTTTTCAAATACCCTAGGGTTGTCTAAAAGACTAAAAAAAAGCCAAAATAGGGAAATAGGGGGGAATTAGCCAAGAGTTGGTAGGCAGCCTAGCAGCCCTAGGTAGCCTGCCAGTGCCAGCATGCATTGGCCCTTTCCAGCACAGGCTTGCAGCCCATCATGGGCCCCCCATAGGCCCATAATCCCTCCGAATGATTTTTCCTTGGAATTGTTCTGCGATCCCTACATGGTTCGACCATAAATCATTCTACCATATTTTTGGATCATATCCAATACCATTTTATTCATTCTTCACACCTTCAAAGTGTGTAACTCATTAGGTTCCTTGTTATGTTGGCCACCCGAATCAACACTTGATATTGAGCATGTCATGAGTGGTATCTAGCAATACATTATAACTCTCAATTGACTAGAAAGTCAGTGATTTGACTACAAACCTCTCCATAGACAATATTCATGCAATTCGTTCTTTCACTATTCTATACACAATTTGGTTTAGAGCATGGACTCTGTGTCAACTCCCACTAGACTGATTACATCACACCTAGCCCAAGTGATTTAGAACTTGTCACTGTGACTCATTACTCTATTAGACATGTCATTGAAGACAATCTTCATAACATTTCCACTCCAGCCAGAGATTCCTGAGTAATTATCCCAACAAGAGGTTATGGGTATATACTCCCTTTATCAGGAGTGGTGAATCCTTTATTGTCTACCCAATTACCTTCAAATACCTCAAGTTGTACCTAATCACCACCCTATGAGGCAACAAGGAATAAAGTCAATGCACATAATTAATATCCAAGATATCTTCGAGTACCTCAAGTTAAAGAATTGTACCATTGCTCTAATAAGACTATCATTGACATTTGAATAGATAATCCATATGATTATCTCATAGCAGTCATCTAATGTACTTGACTACTCTTAACAAGTATCCACATGTTAACTCTAAATATCTTATGTTTATAGCTTATGAGATTAACTGCTTGATCCAATCAAAGAGTATAACATGTGCTAGTCTATTCGAATCAATAATATCCTATCTTGTTGATCATATGACTATGGATAATTTAGATACTTACATAATTACACATGATAGGAATCTCATCATCACGATCTCATTATGATTTCCTTCATACTGTGTTATATATCAAGGACTTTATTAATTGATTTAAGATCAATATTAATTCATATAATAAATGAATATCAAATTAATGAAAATGCCTTTTATTAATTAAAATAAATTTTACAACAAGCGCTAAAGGTGATTACCTTTAGAGCACTTCTCTAACAAGACCTAGATGTTTGGCATGGAAATGATATAGAGCATTTGAATGTGTTATATTATACAAAAGTGATGCGAATATTGCTAGGAATAACTACAATTAGTTAGCCTTACAACTTTGTGTGTGTTGGCATGTTTTAAAACATGGAATATGGTAAAATGGAGTGTTGCTAAAGAGGTTCCACTTAGGAGAAACTTAACATTTGCATATGAATTGGCAAAATGTGATTTTGGCATATGATTCTTCTTAAGCATGTCAAGTGGACAGCCTGCTTCACAACTAGGTTCACCACGAGGTTGGTGGTGACACTGGTTGTGAACCATGCTGGAACAAGGGAGTAAACATATTCATAACTAGGGTTATGGCCAACCAAGTCGTGACACTGGTTGTGAACCTTTATAATGAATGATTTTATTACTTAATTGTGTGGAAATGTTGTCATATTGGGATGTATAATGTGTGATATGTTTGGATAGGGCTTTTAGGCCTAAAAAAGAGTAGAAATAATCATGGTACCATGGTAGTAAGACTAAGGTGGATTGAGGCCCAATATTTGGGTGCTCTTAGTCTTACAAGTTGAGATGGCCTAAAGCCTAGTATTTGGGCACTCTTAACTAGGAGGAACAAGGTGAATTAAGGCTCAGTATTTAGATCCCTTTAGTTCCTATTAATTAGGTACCCTTGATTCCTATTGTTTGTACAAGACTAAGGTGGCATGAGACCTGATATTTGGATACTTTTAGTCTTACTAGTTGAGGTGGCACCTAGACTTGTTATATTTAATATATATGTATATATATATATTAAATGATTTCATGTACTACTAAACATTGAGTTGCTTAGCGTATGTATGGTTTTTTCCTCATATACAGGTTATAAGCGGATTCTCAAAGTTGACGAGGAGTCAAAGGTTAAGCTAGCACTAGGGAGGATTAGTAATACATATATGGATCGGGTTCATGATTTAATTTGTAATAAGACTTCTTTATTTGAACATATTTTGTAATATTTGAGTTGGATGTAGCTTAAGGGTTTTAAGTGAAAGAATTTACTTTCATAAAATGTATTTTGGTTTTATTTTTCAAGATCTCAAGGCCATGATGTAAATAAAGATTTTAATTGAGCAAATTTTTGAGTCGCATGCATTGTAATATTCTTCGGTATATTTAGAGAAAATTCTAGTTATATCGAAAGTGTTACATTTTAGATATTACTATATTATTATTTAAAAAGACACTGGGAATAGGCATATCTATATAAAATTTGGACATTTCAAATCTATGCCACTATTTTTTGGAAATATACCCCTCCAAATAATAATAATAATAATAATAATAATAATAATCTTTATTCTCGGATGTGATTGAATATGCCCACCTTACTACCCATGGTATCTGAAAATATGGAGTAAAATATAGTAAATGTTCTCTTTTAGTTATATGATTATTTGTCATACAAAAATATATATAAACTTCTTTGATTATGGTTGGGGGAATCTCATTTGATAATTCCTAATTCTAGAACTAACTCTTAAACTAATTTAGTACTTCTTGAAAATTCTTAGTTGAATAAACCAAGTGTGTGTCTGTTTATCGTTATGGCAATATTAAACTATTTTTGATACCTGTATATAATCATAATAACTATATGCTTACTAGTATTTCTAAATAGTTTTACTTTGTGCGCTACTATTCCCTAGTCTTTATAAGAAATGACATTTAATATGATTAATTTAGAGAAAGCTAAAACAAAATTTCTAGTATTTTTAAAATTATGAACTGTTAATGCAGAATATATTTCTGAGCATAGCTTCATAATATTCTCTACTTTTTCCATTTAAGATTTCTATGGGATGCATGTGATTAATTAAATATTCTTCGGCTATTCTACTGGGTCATTTTCTTAAATCCTCATTTTCTATTATCATTACAGTCCTATAGTTTGCTTCTACAAACGAAAATTGTTCTATGCTTGGAGTAAATGGTGGTCTATAAGATCTTATTCGATGGGTGACATTTTATGCTGAGGATATGAAGCTACTGTATTTATTGGATTTATATGGGACTGTGTTATAGGATGATGAAGCTCCTTGTGTCATTTGCCTTGTATTATATGTTGGCCTCATTTTTTCCTACAAAAATTCTCTTGTTAGAAAAACAGGCAATGAATTATTTTTCAACTTTTATATATTTAAATTTAAAATCAAAGGCTAATAATATAGCTTGTCATTTAGCAAATATTTGTTTAGAAGCTAAATTCTTTACATTTTTTTTTTTGCAATACTTCTTTTGCTATTTTACAATCAGTTCTTAATAAAAATGTTTGATTAATTAAATCTCCTTCAAATTTTGTTATAGATAATACGATAGCTAAAATTTCTTTCTTTATTGTAGAATAATTCTTTTGAGTATCATTTCATAAGCCATAAGTAAATTTGACTAGTTGTTCTTTTTGTCCAATTTTTTGTTTTAATATCCCTCTATATCCTACATTCGACACACCTATCTCTACTATTTTATAGGCAGAAAGATTGACTATATTTACGCAAGGTATCTCCTTTACTTTTTTCTTTATATTTTGGACTGCATAGGTATAAACATCAGTCCGTTTGAAGGATTATTTTTAGTCTATTATATAAAGGTCTATAATAATTTGCTAGATCTTTATAGAAATCAGAAATATAATTTTAACTTCCTAGAAATCTTTGTAATTATCTTTTTTATCAATAATTCTATCAGAAAATTTATCAACAAAACTAATAGATCTATCTATAGGTATTATTGTGCCTTTATAAATATTATGACCAAGAAATCTAACTTTATTGGTAAACAATTCCATTTTCTTAGCAGATACTACTAATCCTGCTTTTATTGTTATTTTTTTTTAAATATATTTAAATGCTTCTAATGTTGTTCTATAGAATATGAATATACCAATACATCATCAATATAAACAATTGTAAAATTACTATAAGGATTAAATATAGCATTTATAATATTCTGAAATTTGGAAGGAGCATTCTTCAATTTAAATAGTATAACATTTCATTCATAATGTCTGAAAGAAACATTGAAAGCTATTTTATATTTATTATTTTCTGCTACTTATATTTGCCAATATCTAAATTTCATATCAAATCTAGAAAATATTGATATATTATATAGTTAACCTATAAGGACCTTTTGATTAGGAGTAGGATACCTAATCCATTTTAAAGACTTATTTAATAGTTTATAATTTATAACAAGTCTATACATTTTTATTAACATAAAAAGCATAACAACTCCAAGGAGAATAATTTTTCCTTATGAAATTTTTATTTTCTAAGTCTGCTATTTTTTTTTTTTACAATGCTCCATTAATTCTTTTTTTCATTAGAACAGGTCTAGCTTTTGTAGGAATTGATTTTTCGTCAAAGTCTGCCTCGTTTTGAAGTTCAACAATATGCTTTTTCCTTTCCCACAAGGCATTTGGAATATCAGCACATATTTCTTTTTCTAATATTTATCTAAATATGCCTCTATCTTTTTGTGATTTGAGATCTTTTAATTTTTATTCTATTGATTTATATTGTATTTCTATTTTGAGTGACATTAAAAATTTTCTTTTAATGAAAGTTGGGTTTTTAGTTGATTTATTGAAGTTTGTTGTGGTTTATCTATAAAATTAAAAAATGACAGGTGATCCAAAATTGTTTGTAATAATACCTTTTCATCTAACCTTTCTATTGGATAGAGACTACATGTAAAAAAATTTCCTAATATGATCTATATCTTTTATCATTACAAAAGGTTGGTTTATGCATAATTATTACATATTGCATCCTCAGATAATTTATACCTTATGGCTAATTTTTGTTGGTTAGTAGCTCTAAGTAATTGAGTAGATTTTTTAAAATACTTACCGGGTATTAATCCTTCATGAATACAATTTAAATCAACTCTTGAATCTATAAGGGCTATACAAGAAAATTTAAATTCTCCATGTATTGTTATTGCTATTGGATTATACTACTCATGTGATACTGCCTAAATTAAAGAATTAATTGATTCTTCTACATTTTTTTTAATTTAGATATATTCTTACTATCTAAATTTCTATGTTCTTCTAAATCTCATTAAATTCTTCTGATAAATATTCATAATTTTTAGAGCATAGTGTTTGTAATTCAATTACTTAGATCCTAGTTTTAAGCTCTTTAATCTCTTTTTTCATTTCATTTTTTAAATCATGTAAAGTGACATCTTTTCTAGAGTTATCTTGTATTCTTTCTACTGTAGTTTTAATATTGCATGGTGGAGGCTTTATCATTGTTCTATTGAGGGGTTTTCATCATTTTTAGAGGTTTGGGTTATTTCTATATATTTAAATAAAAATTCTTTTTTTTTCTTTTTTGGGTCTTCTATTCTATCTATTGCTTCAAATATAAAATTTTCTTCTTTAGTTAAGGCATATAAGTTAAGTGGTTGAATATTTTCTAAGTTATAAGCTCGCATCTACAGTTTTCATCATATGATTCTTCAGTATTATTATCTAAATGTGAATGACTATCATTAAGTTCAATTTCGTTTAATTCTTTTTTCTTCACTAGAAGTTTCTTCCCCATATGATTTTATCATTATTTTTAATAATTGTTTTTAAGCCTTCATCTATGTACTTAGTTTATTCTCTTTTTAGTTCTACATTTGTTCCTATAATGTCATAATTTTCCACATTTATAACAAATATTCGATTTTTCATAATCTTATAAGTTTCTGGTTTCTATTCTAAATTCTTATTTGTATCTTGCATTCTAGACCTATTTTTCTTAAAATATTTTTTATTAGAGCGTCTCTAAATATTTTTATGTTCTCTAACATGCATTTTCTTAGGATAAGTAACTGTACTATTATATCCAAATTGTTCACAAAATTGTCATAGTTCTTTTTTACTATATATTTTCCTTTTTAATTTGTTTTTTTAACCTTAAATTTGTACATATTTCTATTCCCTCAACATTTATTTTTACTATAAGATCTCTATAAGTACATTTTTCATAAGGAATTATTCATCCACATTTATTTTTAATTCTCATCCTTAAATTTTCTCGAAATAAAATATTTAATCCAGATAATGGTCTCAAAAACATTATTAGTGACTATACTTCATCCACTTTCTAATCTTAAATCTATTGGTGATGGTCTCATATAATAATTTTCTACTGGATTGGTAGGTATTGGTTTAAAATCTCTATTTCCAAAACTTGTATTATACCTTGAGTTAGAAATTTTATATAATTCTATATTTTTAAAAGTATTCTCTAGCTCTTCTAATTGTTGTTCATCTAATTCTTCTAATTGATTGCTATCATTTACTTAGGTATTTTTTTTTTCTAATATATTAATTTTAGTTATTCTATTTATAAGTTTTTCTATCAATTCATCCCCATCTTTACCCAATTTAAATGATGGATCGTGTTCTTGTATAGAAATAATTGGTTTATTTATTTCTGTATTTATTGATTTATTTTGAATGGATTTAGATACTATATTTTCTATTTTTTTCCATTTTTGATTCTATTCTATGAGTTTGCCTACCTATAGTGTGTATATATAAACTAGTATAATTGTTTTGTTCTACTAGACTTCCTATTGATTATAAATTAACAGGTTTGTTTAGTGTACCTAAAGGTCTAGTTTTAAATGGTAAAGCTTTGATGGGTTCTCTAATTTCTACTATACCATTAGGTGGATGTATAGATTGTTCTATCCTTCTATTATAATATTTATAAGATGTAAATACCTTATTAAGAACATTAATATTTTTATTGTCTAAATTATTAGGTACTTTGATATTCCATCTTTTACATATATCAAAAAACCAATTCAAAAAGGTTATATTTATTTTTAAATTATTTAAATCTTTGTAATATTTTTGTTCAATAATATTTCTTTATTTTTCACTAAAAGTATCAAAGAACCATTTTCTTTAGAATAAAGTTCAATATTAAGACCTATTTTATTTATGTCAAATTCTTTTTCTAAAATATTTATCTTGTATTCTACGTTTGAAAAAGTGGGTTCATCATCTTGATACTTTTATTTACTACAGGGATTTCTAGCCTACAATGTGATTACTAACTTGTTCTCTAGATTGTGTAATTCCATCAAGAACAATATTCCTATGTAATGCTTCATTCTCGCTTTGTGATATAGAAGAACAAGATATTCTAGCAGGTACAATTGTTCTATAGGCTATACTTGATGGTGTTCTCCAATTAGTTAATTCAGAAATATTAAATTTTGTGAATATTTCATATGTAAATTTTATTTCTACTTTTCCATCTGGATATTCTACTACTCTGTTGAGTTCCTTATTTTCTATTAATCTAGGTTGTTTTTCATCGTGCAAAATCCAGTTTTTTGAAAATACTACTTCATTCCATTTTATAGATTTTGGTATTGCAACATTACTTTTTTCTATATTAGTAGGAAATAAAATGGTTTGACCATTTGTGTCAATTATCCTAGCAGGTGCCGTTGTAGTCATTACTTTATAATAAATTCCATATACTACTGCTATATTTTGTGATTTATCTGTCATGTTAAAACCTTGCATTTGTAAATTTAAGGTTAATGCTTTTAATATATTAGGATCTTTTAAAGAGACTAAATATATCATTTCAGATTTCCCCAGAACCTGACACTATTCCAGTTAAAAGTCAAAAGATCCACCTCATTTGAGGTGGGGACCCACGAGTTCGGGTCTAATTGTCATCCCTACTGTTGATGGAGATTTTTTTCCACACTATGCCGTTGATCATAAAGAAACCTATCAAAATCCAGTTCTTACCAAACTATTCAGTATGGACTAAATTATTGGGTTCCTCACTACTCAATAAATATATTTTCATTGGGTTTAGAGTTATCGGACTGATTTTTTTCAACATACTTGATCACAAAAAGCTTACTAAAATATAGTTATTACCAAACTATTCAATATGGACTAAAACATTGGGTTCCACTCTGCCCAATAAAGATATTTTCATTGGGTTTGAAGTTATTGGACAACTGTATCACTTGTCTATTGAAGCCGAGGGCCTACGGTTCAAAAAATAGTTCTTGCCCTATATGACCATTCCAAATCTATTCACAACATTCATGTTGTTTTCCTTTGAAGATATTTAGGCCCAAATAATAAAAAAGAATTGTGCTGAAAGTTATTAGAATTCATTAAAAAATATTCTAATCCTTTTTGTTAGACCATAATTTTTATCTCTCTTCATTTCAAGCAGAATGAAGATATCAATCCTACTAAAGCCACTCATCCAGGAATGAATACTAAGGATCAATCAATGGAAACTCAAGAATGCTTTCAATTATTGCAACAGGGATTGATAGAACCAACAAAGTCCGTATAAATTGCTAGTTTTAATTTATGATTAATAGAATATGATTTAGGAGGTCCAAATTATATGATTTCCATGGGTAAGCTGCTTGAATTCTATTTTGATGGTAGAAACTTAGGGTCCCATTTTCTTTATGTTAAAAGCTGATTCTAGAGAAGCACAAAACACCAAACTTGTATCTTTATGTCTTAGATTTAAAGATATACGAATAAGTTTGCATGATTTGGTGTCTGTAAAAAGATATGGGCATCGAACTGGAACTGGTTCCATTGAGGAACCTAGCTGAATCACTTTTTGTTTTGATTCTATTTCTATAAGATAGATTCAGTATTTGAGGAAGCTCAAACATGCAAGTTGTAGATATATGTGTCATCTAGTTGTATACCAAATTTCAGGACTAGATTATAGGCGGATGTGGAGTTATATGCAAGAGAGTCATGCCTATTCCATATTTGAGCTGCCTGCTTAGTGTCTTGGGCAGATCCAGTCAGTTGTTTGCCAATTTTGAGCTCCTTATAGACATAATCTATAAATTGTAAAAACATAAAAGTTATAGGTACATGTCTTATATAAAATTTGGCATAACTTTTACCTCAATAGGTTATGTATGTTGTGAGTTATAACCTTCACAAATCAGACTGGTCTGGATGCCAGCCCTGTTTCTGACCAGTCCCAATTACCCTACCATATGAGGATCTTAGAAGCAGAATGATGAAAGTTGTCAACATGAAAAATGTTCCATTTTAACATATCTATGTGCATATGAAGTGTGATACAAATATGACTTATACGTTGTAAGATATGAAGAAGCAAAGTTGGTATCTCAAAACTGCCTATGGTCAAAAACAGGGCAGAGAACAGAACATGTTTATAAATTGCATAAAATATTCCACAACGGTTCAATTGATCTGAACTTTAGATATGTAGTATCTCTACATGTTAGCTTTAATTAGAAATAAGAATCATGCAAATTGGATTAGTATAGAAAAAGTTATAAGCTAATGAACACATGAAGGTTACACTGCCATTAGACCAAACCCTAGTTAGTGGTCCTTAAAATACATATTTCAATTTGTTTAAGTTTCACTAAGTTTATTTAATTACCAATTGACCAAGTATACATTAAATTAGGTCCATAGCATATTGGAGAGCCTCAAGA
>CATIWF010023072.1:0-27109 GCA_949630135.1 Balakata baccata | reverse complement strand
TAATATGTTAAAATGGTAACCTCAAAATTATTTGTATGAAATGATGTTAAGAGATAATAATATAAGGAAAAGAAAAAGTTTTAAATTTTCACAAGTTTTCAATAACGGAAAGTCTATAACACTTGCTTATATAATTGGGTTAATCTTAATTATATGAGAGGGTGTTACAAAAAATTTTTGGAGACAACAAGAAAATTAAAGAGTTTGATTTTCTTCTCATATGAACATACACCATTGCTAGCACTTTGATGTATGTTCAAGCCATCTCCCTAGTGGTTTCATCCTATCATCTTCGCGTGGATATTGTTAGAGACAATCCAAAATTGGATTGTTGTGGTTTGCTACAATCCAACAAGGTGAGAAGTTGAAGAAAAATCAAGAAATTATAAAGGTATAAATTCTGAATTTTCTTTGGTTAAATTAGTTTTAATTGTCACATGTATAATCCTTTGATTTGGGTTTTGAAAAATTTTATTTTTTGCTGCGTTATATGTATGTGATGCATGATCAAAACCCTTCAATATGTTATCTAGATTGAGCTAGAGCTGATACTATAGCCTAAGTATGAGCTTGAACTTTCCTTAATGTACAATCCCTCTTCTTATGGCCTTGCTCGCCACACTTGAAACAAACTCCCATGCCAGCTTTGCATTTTACAACTACCATATAGAGGTGTATTCTCTTTAGTCTGAGTGCTACCAGCGGCTGCTGTAGTCCTAGAGGGCTGATCCCTCTTCTATGAACCTCCATAAGTTTAACTCTAACTCATGCCCTGACCACTACTCAGTGACTGACTTATATAAGACTAACCCTTCTTACTTGTAGGCTGGGCTGTTGGAATTGATTGACTCTTATTCTCTTCATCAAATCTCTTTCTCTTCCTCTTCTCTATAGTGATAACAGAAGTAACTAACTCACCATAATCCATATAGTGCAGGCATGCCATAATATCCCCTATCTCATTGCTAAGGCCATCTTCAAATTCATGCACATATTACTCTTAGTAGACACTAGCTCTGGAGCATACTTGCTCAGTTGAGTAAACTCACTCTCATACTCCATCACAGTCATCCTGCCCTATGGGAGATTCATGAACCACTTCTTCTATTCATCTAGATAAATCTGAGGCACATACTTGTTCTTAAACCTCTCTAGAAAGAATGCCCATGTAACTAGCTCAACTACTCCTAGTCTCATAAGAATGGTCTTCCACCAATCATAAGCATCAGTTTACAGCAAGGACATAGCAAATCTAGAACGATCCTCCTCTAGGACTTGTAGGTCTCTGAACACCCACTTAGTATGCTCAATACAATGCTCTACATCTGTAGGGTCACTTGCCCTCTTAGCTAAAAAGATAGTCACTCTGTGTTTCTTGAGTTTGTCAATCTGAATGGTAGATTTGGGTAGTGGTAAAGGTGGAGTAGGGGCTGCTTCTGGGAACCACCTTGACGATTTACTATAAATATCCCCTCATCTCCTGGAAAAAGGGATTTTGGCCTATATTAGCTTGATTGGCAAGTTGATTTAGATCTGGCATGCTCTCCGGGCCACGAACACTAGCCATAATGGGCTTTGGTTGTGCCTCGGTATTGAGGGAATTAATATATCGTCGAACATATCTTGGTTCTCAGATGACATCTCTCACTAGCTAATGGGTTGATAAGAAGTAGCCCATTTCATAGTCAAATGAGATGTATGCATGCAATGCATGATAAATCCATGCCCACTCAGGTTTAGAACGACCTAAACCTAGCTCTAATACCAAAAATGTAACACCCTTCCATATAGCACACTAGCCATTGCTATATAAGAGCGTGCTACTTCAGCTACATCATGATAAACCCTTTAAAATCGTATCTGAATAAAAACTTTTAATGTAACATCTGTTTTGAACTATCTTATCAAACAACATAATAAAATTTGTCTATCATCCTACTTAAGTCTAAAAATGTTGTAATCATAACCATGATTAATCTGTCCTGGGGCTAAACATGCCCAAATAAAACCTTATTAACCATCCAAAACTGAAAGGCAATTAAAATATAAAAAGGCCTTTATTACATATCCAAAACTACCCAATCATGAGTAAAGAATAAATAATGGAAAATAATGCAAAAAGACCAAGCCAAGGGTCACAATGAATCTACTCTGACAAAAACCTCAAGCTCTTTATATGTCAACCTCCTCTATAGCTTTAACAACTGCATGCAGGAAACTCATATGCTAAGCTATTGAAAGTTTAGTGGTACATATAAGCATAATGATTCTATCACACAAGTCATGGCATTATAAATATGTAAATATTATACAACTGATGTGTAATCATACTATTGTTCAATTTCATCACATCTCATAGATAACATGGCAAGCCTAAACACCTTTAACATATGAGCATACCCTATTAAAATGGCAAGCCTAAACACCTTTAACATATAAGCATACCTGGTAGTAGAAGCCATCCACATCTTAATAAATCATAAGACCATAATCATCATAAATACTCATATCAATATGCATACCAATTGTAATTCATAGATCAAGATAACTTTTATTTCATCTCCCAATATTCTACAAACATGATATCATGATCATCATAACTATTCATAACATATATATATATCAAACTGTGATCCATAAGAATCAAAATATCTTTATTTACTCACCCAATATTCTATACTTGACTATTCGGATACGAGTTATGAATAGGAGCGCTACCTTAGAGCTTGGGCCACCCTATCCATTAACTGAGCTTATATGAGCTAATAAGTCAAGTGCGCTCTCATGAGTTTGGGCCACCTTGTCCATAAAATAATATTGTTCTTAGATCATATCTATAGTACCAAAAACCCTGAATGGCATGCCATCTATCCTGTAGGTAGTCCTAGTACAAGTAACTAAGCATTTATAATCTGTTTCATAAATGTTTATTTGTTCTCATACTTTACATATGCATACATAATGTAACTGGGTATGCTTCATATACCTTTTTTCTGACCATGGATTCTCCCATTAACATATCAACTAAAACAATGAGCATTGCATGTCATATGTGCTTAATCAACGTAATAAGATGTGTATGCATACATGGCATGGAATATGTAAAATTTTAAAAACATATTTAAGCATGCTCCTACAGTCATAGGTACGACACTTGATACTCACGGCTATGATTGCCCTTCTGGTGGTGAATGCTTCTGTTCCATTATGGAACATGAGTCATAGATGTGACTGCCATAGTCACGGATGTGACTCTGAGTTTTCAACTCATAATTCATCTTTAAACAACATATATTCATCCCCAAATCACACATAAGAGTTCTATGGTAGTCCATATGCCACCCAACCTATCAACACTCCAATTTAACATGCCAATACATGCTTTCAACTTTCAAAGTTCATTTAACACATGGCAAAGGTCACTTAATTAAAAATTCATTTACATACTAACATGCCATTGCAAGTTTAAAGTTCCCATCTCATGCCATTCATAGTACCTACATTTAAAATTCATGATTTTACAGCTTATAAGCCATAAGGAAATATCCATGTCATGCTATTAAACCATTTATCTTACTTATGTGTTATTAGAGATAACCAAGTTCTCAATCATGCCATAAATCAATAATTGTATCATGCCTCTAATTATTTAGCTTACTTGGGCGATACTATATATAGCCCAAATCACAATTCATGCCATAAAACTCATGCCACTTAGAATTTACTAATACTAGTTGATTTCCATATCTCATTTCCATGGAGTCTCATACTAAAAACTAAACATGGCATAAATATGCATCATGTATTCATCATTTAATTCCTTCAATTAACATGCCAAACCTCAAACATATGCAAACATACTACAAATTAAGATGTGTATATGTACAGACCTGAACTGTGGAGCTGCAAACCTAGTAACCTAACTCCCTCTCTTAGGTTGGTGGGCTTCACCACCATTGTCAATATCTACAAATATAACAGTAATACTAGAAAATCAATATTATAATTTCTAAAATGAAGATACTACATGAACTAGTAGAACCCCCAAACTGAAATTCTGGAACCCTAAGTGATTTTCCTCAAAATTTGATCATCATAATCGTTACATATGACTCTTAGAAGGTTAAAGCCCATGAAATCTTACCTTAGATGAACTGAAAACGAAGTGGAAGAACGGAGGGTTTTGACCTCCCTTTGTTGCCCACTTGAAAACTCACAACCAAGGCCTAAATCTTTGATTTTCTTATTTAATCTTTGTTTTAGCTTGGGGTTTAATGTTTTTAACTCAAGGAATCAAAGGAAAAGGGTGGAGAATTGATTAGAACAGAGGTCTGGTCTTTAGGGAGACAGAGGCTAGGATTTAGGGTTGTCTTTCCTTTCATTTTCTACTGAAAAATTGCATTTTTATCTATCTATTAGGGGTGTCATGCCCGTGACACCTTGAGTCATGGTCATGACACTCAACAATGATGCCAAAACACATCAGCACGATGGTCACACCAAAACGCATAAGCACGATGGTCATGCCCGTGACACGAAGAGTCATGGCCATGACCCTATCACAGGCCTTCATTTTCATCACTTCTTATCTATTTCTTGTCCCAAAACCCTTGGTCACTTAAATGACACATATGTAAGTATTTTTCATAGGATTCCAGGCGCCCTAACTAGTGGGCGTTACGATTACTGTGGTTGTTAAGATTGGATGAAGAACCATTTGAGTTGAAGTTTGTTAATGAAGAGTTTTCTTGATTGAAAGTGTTCTTTGAAGTTACATTAAGTAAAAAAAATCATGTTATTAAGATAGAATCATGTATCAGACCTAGCTTGGGAGTTTTAGGGTTAGGTTTTGTGATTTTGTAACTTTGTCTATGCATTTTAGTTCACCCCAATGTATGTTTGTGTGTTGATTGAATAATTTGTGCTTAAATGATGTGTGTCATGACATATTTATTAATATGGGATGTTATGATGGATTGGTTAGATGGTTAATAATTGTATAAAAGAGATAATGGCTTGTAAGAGAATATAAATGAGTGAAATTGATATGTAGCATGTAATATATGCCTAAGAACATGTTAAAGAATATGTTTATGGCTTGTTATGATTAATGAGGCAAATGAGTTAGTTGAAGCATATTTGTGTATATTTGACTGTCACATATGATGCTTTCTAGGTTTTAAGAGTATGGTGATGCATAAGGGAAGTGTGTACTTGTGAAACTTGAATTATTTTTGTATGAATTGGGAAAAGAAGAATGTGTTTGATCATGTCTTACAAATGGTATGTGTAATAGTTGTTATGGCTTACTTTGGAGTCATATAATATTGATAAAATGTAGTAAAGATTGGTTGCCTTGATTATGTGGTAATAAATGACTTAAATGAAGAGATAAAACTTGAATTTACAAGATTTAAAGGAGTCATGGTCATGACACTAAGAGTCACGCCTGAGACAGTTTTTGAAAATGTAAGTAGAATGGTTCACCACTCGTGTCACCACTAGTGTCACCACTTGGGTCATGCCATTATGTCAAGATTGTGACACTCTTTTGGCAAAATTAATATGTTCTTATGATTTGTAAGCATGATTAAGGTATGCCAATATCCTATACATGATTATACACAATGAAATATGATATGTACACATGATATTGAGCTTGAAATGCTTTGAATATGCCAATGTGAGGCTGTATGTTAAACATGGGATGTGAATATATGATTGAAGATAAACGATCATTGATGTAAATTGCCCATTTCTCTACTTGGGGACTTAATTAGAATAGATGGTGCACCATTGAGGGTATTACAGTATCGAACCAAATATGATTTGTTTTAAAGGATAAGGTGGCTGAAGCTCAAGTTAGAGCACCCTTGATCCTAAGATGCTAGTAATTATTTATCTACTCAGCCAAGTTGGCTGAAGCTCAGGTATGAGCGCAGTTGACTTAAGATTAAGAATGGATAGTGAAGGGTTTTGAACATGTATCATATACATATTATGCAGCAGAAAATAAAATTTTCAAAACCCGAATCAAAAGATTCTACTTGTGCCAATTAAAACTAATTTAACCAAAGAAAATTTAGAAATTATACCTTTATAATTTCTTCAACTTCTCACCTTGTTGGGTTGTAGCAAATCATAACAATCCAATCTTGGATTGTCTCTAACAATATCCACGCGAAGGTGAGAGGATGAAAACACTAGGGAGATGGCTTGAACATACCTCAAATTGTTATCAATGGTGTATGTTCATTTGAGAGGAAAATTAAACTCTTTAATTTTCTTATTGTCTCCAAAAAATTTTCTCCCAAAAATTTTTCCTTGTCTATTTTCTATCTTTAGAGTCTTTTAGATCCAAAAGAAAATCAGAAAACTAGATCAAAATTAAAGAGAAGAAAGTGAAGAGACATGAATAGTAAATTGGCCAATTTATATGTGATTGGCATACTGCTGCACGCAATAGCCTGCCTAGGTCTGTTGGGCAGACCTAGTTAACTTGTCTGGCAAGCCTGCTAGGCCAAGGGGTCTGCACGGGCCCGTACGGTCCTTTCAACTCTCCTGAGAGATTTTTCCCCGCGATCTTATTGGGAACCAACTCGAAATAATTTCTTATATTTTGGATCCCATCTAAAGCCATTTTACTCAATCTTCACATCTCCAAAACGTGTGACCCATTAGGTTCTCGGTTATGTTGGCCACTTAAATTATCAAATAATTTAAGTAAGTCATTAGCGGTATTTAGCAACACATCACAGCCCCTAATTGACGTGAAAATCAGTGATTTGACTACAGACCTTTCCATAGATAACAATATGTGCAATTCGTCCTTTCACCATCCTATACCCCACTCGATTCAGAGCATGGACTATGTATCAGCTCCTGCTAAATTGACTATATCACATCTAGCCCATGTGATGTTAGATCTTGTCCTTGGGACTCATTACTCTATTAGAAATGTCACTAAAGACCATCTTCAGGACATTTCCACTCTGGCCAGAGATTCCCGAGTAATGATCCTGACAATAAGCAGTAGGTATACTTTCCCTCTATTAGGAATGGTGAATCCTTTATTGGCTACCCAATTACCTTTGAATACTTCAAGCTGTGCCCAATCACCACCCTATGAGCAACCTCCATAAGGCAGCAAGGAATGGAGTCAAAGCACATAATCAATATCCAAGATATCTTTCAGTACCTCAAGTCTAAGGATACTTGCATCATTGTTATGATGAGACTATCATTGACATTTGAATGGATAATCTATATGATCCTCTCATAGTAGGTCATCCAATGTACTTGACTAATCTTAGCAAAAATCCACATGTTAACTTTGAACCTCTCATGTTCACAACTTATGAGATCTACTACTTGATTCAATCAAGGAGTATGACATGTGCTAGTCTATCTAAATCAACAATGCCCCATCTTGGTGATCCTATGACTAGGGATAATTTAGATACTAAAATAATTACATATGATAGGAATCTCATTGTCATAATTCCATCATGATTTCCTTCATGCTATGTCATGCTTGTTAGCTGTAATACATAATCATAACATTTTTAATTTCATCGCCCAATACTCTATACTTTTGACTCTTTTGGATACATGTCATGAATAGCAGCGATCTCTAGAGCTTCAACCATCCTATTCATGAGCAAAGCTCATGTGAGCTAAAGTGAAGTGCGCTCCCTGGATCTTCAGCCAACTTGACACTAATAACTATGCTAGCAAAAGGACCATGTGTGCTCTCTAAGAGCTTCAGCGAACTTGTCCAACTAAACTATATTGATAATAACTGTGGTACTAGAAACCTTGAATGACATGTCATCTATCCTATCGGTAGTCTTAGTATGAGTAACTGGGCATTTATAACTTGTCTCATAGCTATTTATATATTCTCTTACTTTCTGTTCCATGTGCATATATAATATAATAAAGTATGTGTCGCATAACTTTTTACTTACCATGGGTTTTCCCATGCCCATACAGTTTACCCAATCAGTATAACATGTTATTTGTGCTTATTCAGCATAATAGCAAATAGAAGCATTTAAAAACATACTTTAACATGTTTCTGTAGTCAAGGGCGTGACTCTTGGGAGTCACGGCCGTGACTAGTGTTTAAGTGGTGACTCTGGTTTTGAACCTGATGGTGAATGCTTCTATTTTATTATGGAACTTGAGTCATGGATGTGACTCTATGTTTTCAACACGAAAATCATCTTAAAACATCATACATTCAACCCAAACCCAAAGTCACACATAAAGGTTCTATAGTGGTCCAGGTGCCACCCAACCTATCAACACTCCAATTTAAATAACTAATACATGCCTTCCATCATCAAAGCTTATTCAACATGTGGCATTCTCAATTCAATAGCATAAAGGTCATCAACCCAAGAGTTCTTTTACATATTATCATACTCTTATAACTTTATATTCACATCTAATACCAACCAGCAAATTTACGCACATAATCATAGACTTCAAATTTATAAACCATAAGGCAACAATCATAACATGCCATTAAGTCATTTACCTTTTTTATATGCCATTAGAGGTAGTCAATTTCTCATCCATGCCATCATTCCATTTGCTTAATAAATTAGTAAATTTATGCCATAAACTCATCTCATTAAAATTTACTATTCCATTTGATTACCATATATCACTTGTCACAAGGTCTATACTTTACTTTAAACTTTGCATTATGACTCATTCTGAAGATATAGCACATATATAGTTTGAGCAACCCTTTAAATTGATTCATTTTACAAATGAGACATTAACACATGCAACAAACTTTGAGTTAAAGTGCATATATATACAAACCTAAAATGGAGCTGGAGAACCTTCCCTAACATGCTCTCTCATGCGTCAGTGGCATCACTAACATTACCTTCCTCTCCTATTATGAATTTAACAACAAAAATATAGCATTGATTCATGCCTAAAACAAAGTTTCTATGAAGAATAATCAAAACCCCAAAATTTATGATTTCTGGAACTCTAGGTAAAGACTCTGAATAGATTAAAATAAAATTTAATTGAATAATTTAACTTAAATTAGATTCAGTTGATTAAATTGAACTTCAAGTGATGAAATTTGATTTTATTAAATCAATTTAAATTCATCAGTTTGACTAACTTCATCAATACATGTTAATAAATCCCTTATACCATTAGGGCAGAAGCCGTTGATGCATTAAATCATTTTTAAATTAGTGCAACACAATTTTTTTAGTCAAATAATAATTAAAAAGAATGTTGTAAATTTCTAATGCAATTAAAGAAAAGGAAATATCACCGAATACCGTTTATTGAATTTTTTTTCAATTTTACCGACATTTTTTTGTTTTTTCATTGCCACCATTCTTATTTTCATTATTTCTGATTATTTACTTTTTTTTTCTTTTCGAATATGGGAATCATTGTGTATTTAGCACAAGTTTTTGTTCAGTTGAGAAAGAAAATGACTTTTTTTTCTATCTTTTAAACATGGATTAAGAATTTCATTAACTTGCATCGCAACCATTTATCTTTATGCATGCATTTATTTATTTTTAATCCTTGTTTAATTAACTTAATTACCAAAAAAAATATGTAAACTTGTATTTAATTGACTTAATTATCAAAGTAAACATTGGAGAAACCTTAATTACCATAGGAAATATATAAACTTGTATTTAATTGACTTAATTAAGGTAATTTACTTTTGTAAATCTTAGGTAGATCTTTTGTAATTTTTAGTTGAGAGATTGATTGGATGTAGGGTAAATATTGGAAAAACTTTAGGTAAACCTTGGGTATCTTCAACTTTCACTAAATTTCTAGTAAATCTTAAGTCCATCTTTATGGGTTTTGAGTATGTATCATATATATATCACGTAGCAGAAAATTAAATTTTTCAAAATCCGAATCAAATGATTCTACTTGTGCCAATTAAAACTAATTTAACCAAAGAAAATTCAGAAATTATACCTTTATAATTTATTGATTTTTCTTCAACTTCTCACCTTGTTGGATTGTAGCAAACTATAACATTCCAATCTTGGATTGTCTCTAACAATATCCACGTGAAGAAGAGAGGATGAAACCACTAGGGAGATGGCTTGAACATACCTCAAAGTGGTAGCAATGACATATGTTCATTTGAGAGGAAAATTAAACTCCTTAATTTTTTTGTCTCCAAAAAATTTTATTCTCCTAAAAATTTTTCCTTGTCTATTTTATGTCTTTTGGGGTCTTTTAGATTCAAACGAAAATAAAAAAACTAGATCAAAATTGAAAGGAGAAGAAAGTGAAAAGTCATGCATCAAAAATGGCCAATTGGCCATTTTATAGCCAAGCCCGCTTGGTCGGCTGGCCTTCCTAGTGGGCCCGTCAACATCCCCAATCGATTTTTTCCCACGATCTTATTGCGAACTGACTCAAAATAATTCTCTCATATTTTGGATCCCATCCAAAGCCATTTTAATCACTTTTTACATCTCCAATGCGTGTGACCCATTAGGTTCCCGGTTATGTTGGCCACTTAAATTATCAAATAATTTAAGCAAGTCATGAGTAGTATCTAGCAACACTTCATGACCCCCAATTGACCAGAAAGTCAGTGGTTTGACTATGAACCTTTCCATAGATAACAATATGTGCAATTCATCCTTTCACCATCCTATACCCCACTCAGTTCAGAGCATGAACTATCTGTCAGTTCTTGCTAGACTGACTACGTCACATCTAGTCCAAGTGATATTATATCTTGTTTATGGATTGCCGAGAACTCCATGGAAGAGTGATGCTATATGGGTAATTATTGACAGATTACCAAGTCAACTCATTTTCTACCCATCAGATGGGGTTGTAGACTTGAGAGTTTAGCAAAGTTATATGTCAAAGAGATAGTTAGATTACTTGGTATTCCATTATCCATTGTATCTGATAGAGATCCACGATTTACTTCTCGGTTTTGGGTGACTTTGCAAAATGCATTGGGAACAAAATTGAACTTCAGCACTGCATTTCACCCACAGACTGATGGTCAATCAGATAGAACTATACAGACATTGGAGGATATGCTCAGACCATGTGTTATGGAGTTCAAAGGATCTTGGGATGAATATGTGGCACTAATTGAGTTTGCATACAATAATCAATACCACAACAGTATCCAAATGGCACCATATGAAGCACTGTATGGCAGAAAGTGCAGAAGCCCAATTATTTGGGATGAAGAAGATGCACGAGCAATTGAAGGACCAAAAATGGGATAGGATATAGTAGACATGATCAAGATAGTCAAAAGCAAACTCAAGGCAGCATAAGACAGATAGAAGAGCTATATTGATCAACACAGAAGGGAAATGGAATATGAGGTAGGCGAAAAGGTATTTCTTCGAGTGTCACCATGGAAAGGAGTAATCCGGTTTAGAAAGAAAGGTAAATTGAGTCCAAGGTACATAGGGCCTTATGAAATTCTTGAAAAGGTTGGTCCATTGGCATACAAGTGGCCTTTACCACCAGAGATGGCTCAGATTCATAATGATATAGATATGCAGATGACTAATAATATAATAAAAGAATGCCTTTATGAATGTATATACTAAGTGCCTGAGGTGATTGCCTTTTGGTCACATCTCTAACAATTCCGACATCGCTCACACTATCCTAAAAGTCGATAGAGAAGCAGCCTTTGTCAGAGTCAGATGCAACATGTGAATGCAATGCATGATAAACCCATAGCCCGCTCAGGTCTAGAACCACTTAAACCGGAGCTCTGATACCAAAAAATGTAACACCCTCCCGTATAGCATGCTTAACTGCTATACAAGGTAGTTCTACCAAATACGTGTTACTGTACTTATCACTATTATCCCTCTTTTAGTCTTTACTGTATGAACATATTATAAAATTGTTTATCTCACCATTCATATCAATATACGTCCATATAGACGAATAACATAAGTCCATGCCTTTATAACAAATCGAAATCATACAATCTGAAAACATGAGCTAAACAGGCCCAAAATAACACATCCATACAATCCATAATCCGCAATACAATTTACAACAAAATCCAATTCTATCCCAAATGTATGATAAGAAAAGAAATGCATAATTGTGAGCTGACTTTGGATCTGACTGGCTTGGCTTCTTCGTGTTAACTCTACCTACGGCTCCAGACCTGCGTGTAGGAAACCCACATGCTAAGCTATCCAGCTTAGTGATACTTATAATCATATAAATTCTATCATGCATATCATACCATTCATATCATATAGCCATGTTACAACAAAATCTCACATATAGTAAATCATGCCAATATCAGCATATTACCATGCTTACATAAATCAAGCAACCAATGATCATAGCGTACTTAGTAAGCGGAAGCCATTTCGACATTGTAAAACATTCGCTTTATTTTGTTATTTCTTTTATCTTGCCCAATTACTCTATTCTATACTACCGGATATGGGTTGTGAATACGAGCGCTCTCTACTGCTTGGGCCACCCTATTCACCTACTGATAAGTTCTGTTTAACTGTATTCATGCTCAAGTCAAGTGCGCTCTCTATAGCTTAGGCCAACTTGACTAAGAAAAATATAACTTGCTAACATACTATGGTAAAAGGCGCTCTCAAGAGCTTGGGCCACCTTGCTAAATAATAATGCATAGAAAATACTACGGTACCGTAATCACCCTTAATGGCATGTCATCTATCCTATAGTCAGTCCTAGTATGAGTAAGGGCATTTATGTCGTTTCATATTTCCTTTATTCATTTGGAATTGATCTCATGATCATACTAACATACCCATGATATTGCAAGTCAATATAAATAATACTACATAATATCATGTGATTCAACCATATATCATATCCGTATATCATTTGTCACATTATTATCCATGTGATCAACATGTTCATATTCCTTTATTGCATATCATATCATAGTACATCACGCATAACATCATGATTATTAAGTCTATCATATAATATAACCTTTTATCACTTAATCAACATTAACATGTCATGCCATAATGATCGATTCACATAAATCATCCAAGTATCTCTTTTGTATATCATACGTCACATAAAGGTCCATGCACTATTGCATTCATGTTTAAATTTCTCATGACAAGGTAAATACTTTGGGGTATGCTGAACCATGAAATTTGCGAGCGCTACATGTAGCGAGTGCGACTTTCGCTTTACCAGTAATATGAACTCATCGTTTTTACATGCCAATTCCTTTTTAGTTCATTCCAGATTCACGATATCAATGCAGAACCATTGTATGACATTTATACCATGTAAAATACCACAATTAACATGTCATTACATACTTGTCTCATCTCCTCCCTATCAAATCATGATAATCATATAGAATTCATATATGTAGCTCATACAATTACTTGCAAAGATTCGGATCATGATTTGTGGCATTCATTAATTACATATCAATCAATATATCTAGGCTCTAGCAATCATTATAGCTAGAAAGAGAATAAATATGATAATAGGTACAAACCTCAATCTATAGAGCCGAAACTATCACTCTCATGTCTCTCTAACATACTATTGTCCGTGTTCCCTAGCATCAAACACTCTAAGGGTCACAACACATTCTTTATATTTTGTCTATAAGGGAACCCAATAGAAATATTGACAAAACCCTAACTTTATTGATAATAAAACATTAAACTCAATCTAGAGTGTTAGGGGCTCGAATCACTCACTGAATTAACTCTAGAATTTCCAAAATGTAGGTGGGGAGTTCGGTTTATGGACTGTTCAAACCCAACCTTGTGTTCTTGAGGAAAAACACCTAAAACCCTTACTTTAATCCCTTTTAAAATCACTCTTTAATGTATTTTTATGGTGTTTAATCAATGGAGGGTGAAGAAATTGTTCTCTGGTCGTGCTCTAATATGTGGGGGGTGGCTAGGTTTATGAAAATAATAAAAAAGATGAAGTGGGATCAGGTTTAAATAGAGTAACTGTCCCAACCAGAATCGCGAGTGCAATTCTATTCTGCCCACTTTACCTCAATATAAGTGCAATACTTTTAATTACTACAATACTCCTTCATGTTCTGCATTACTTCTATGCCCTATTTTATGGGCGTTACAATATCTACTTATCATATGATCTATAGTTTCCATAAATAAGTGGATTCTCCACATCAGAAAATACGTTAGATTATTTTTTACTCTTAAAAATTGTAATAGAAGCAATAGCAGTGAAATTTGAGATTGAAAAATTCAATGGGAGTAATTTCTCATTGTGGAAATTAAAAATGAAGGCGATCTAGAGACAAGATAATTTTCTTACGGCTATCAATAAAAGGCCAGTGGAATTCATAAATAATGAAAAGTGGAACAAGATGGACAGAAATGCTATTGCAAATCTTCATCTTGCATTAGCAAATGGAGTGTTGTAAAGCATTGAGGAAAAGAAAACTACGAATGAGATTTGGGATCATCTCATAAAGTTGTATAAGGCCAAGTCACTTCACAACAAAATTTTCCTTAAAAGGAAATTTCACATTCTCCGGATGTCAGAATCTACTTCACAGACAAAGCAGATCAACACTTTGGATGCTCTATTTTCTCAACTCACATCACTAGGTTATATAAAATAGAGCCAATTGAACTTGCTGAACTTTTGCTTCAAAGTCTACCTGATTCGTATGAACAACTCATCATCAATCTCACAAACAATGTCCTCACGTATTATCTAAGCTTTAATGATATTATAGCTGCTATTTGAAAAAAAGGAAAGTTAGTGCAAAAACAAAGAGGACAAAGTGGCAAGTTTGCAACAAGCGGAGAACCTAACGATGATGAGAGGGAAACCAATATAATGTGGCTCTAGTGGATTCCGGGATCAAGCTAGGTCAAAATGAAAAAGCAACAAGAACCTGAAGTGCTACGGTTGTGGCAAAAAGGGTCACTTGAAAAAGGATTGTTAGAATTTGGAGAAGAAATATTCCAATTCACAAGAAATGTTGCAAGTACATCCAATAAGGGTGATGCCTTATGTTGTGAAGCAGTGACAACTAGTGAAGGCAGGAAGACGTTTACAGATGTGTGGTTCATTGACTAAAGAGCCATATTTCACATTATCTCTCAAAAGGAATGGTTCCATCAATATGAACATGTCTTAGAAGGATCTATGTACAGTTGCAATGATCATGCCTTGAAGATTGTTAGTATTAGGACTATCAAATTAAAGTTCCATGATGGCACAATTTGCACCATTCAATAAATGTCACATATGGAAGGCCTGAAAAAGAACTTACTAACGTTAGGTCAACAAGATGACCTTAGATGCAGAGTCAAAGTTGAAAAGGAATCATGAAGGTGATTTGAGGCACGCTTATACTTATGAAGGGAGAAAAGGTGGCTATTAACTTGTACAAGCTAAAGGGAGAGACATTGTCAGAAAGAGAATCATCAATTGCTTTAAGTAGTTCAAGTGAAAGAGATCTGCAATGGTGTGGCATCAAAATATTGGGCATATGTCTGAGCATGGAATGAAAATTCTTATGGAGTACAATCTACTTCCAGTGCTTAATAAAGGGTCCTTCTCTTTTAAGCACTGTATTATAACTAAGCAGCACTGATTGAAGTTTAACACATCAAATTCTAGAAGTAAAGAAATTCTAGAATTGATTCACTATGATCTATGTCAAGCACCAATCATGTATCTAGGAGGAGCAAAGTAATTTGTGTCCATTGATGATTATTCCAAAAGGTGTTGGGTGCATTGAATCAAGATGAAGGTAGATGTGTTTCAAGACTTCAAAGTGTTCAAAGCGCAGGTAGAGCTTGACTCTAGAAAGAAGATCAGATATCTAAGGAGATATAATGGAGGAGAATACACCAGCCATGAATTTGTCAAGTTTTGTAATGAAGAAGGTATCAAAAGGCAGTTCAATATAATATACACTCCTCAACAAAATGGACTCGCAAAGTAGATGAACAAAACCTTGTTGGAAAGAACAAGAGCAATGTTGGCAGCTACAGGCTTAGAAAAATCTTTTAGGGTAAAAATAGTTAGTACTGCCTGTTATTTGATAAATCGGGCATCTTCAATAGCAATTGAGTTGAAGACAATGATAGAGATATGGATTGGGAAGAAGGCGGATTAATCAAACCTCCATATATTCGGAAGTCTTGTGTGTGTAATGTACAATGCCCAAGAAACAATAAAGTTGGATCCAAAATCCCGAAAATGTCTGTTCTTGGGGTATGCTAATGGAATAAAGGCATATCACATATGGGATCCCACTGCCCATAAGGTTATTGTCAGTAGGGAAGTTATCTTTCTAGAAGATAAATTGCAGAAAGAAGGAAGTGATGATGGCACGGTAAAGGAAAGTCCATAGACTATGGTAGTGTACGTGGAGAAGGAAGTCGAACAAATGAATTCCTCTGAAGCAACATCAAAGCATGAGGAATAAGAACCAATTGTGTCTAAAGCCCCATAACCTTGATGATCAGATCAATTGAGGAGACAACTAGAATGGCACTTGGAGTATGTTATGGAGAGCAATGTTGCACACCGTCTTCTAATAGAGGATGGAGAGCAATGTTGCACACCGTCTTCTAATAGAGGATGGAGAGCAATCAACTCTCTAAGAAGCAACAAGTAATTTAGATGCATTGCAACAATGCAGGAAGAAATAGAAGCTCTTTATAAAATTAAAACTTGGAAACTTGTGTCATTACCACAAGGAAGAAAGCCCATTGGAAACAAATAGGTGTATAAGATCAAGCGCAATGATGAAGATCAAGTGGAGTGCTATCATGCAAGATTGGTGGTAAAAAGGATATGCTCAAAAAGAAGGGATTGACTTCAATGAAATAGTTTCCCCAATAGTACAACTAATAATAGTTGGAGTAGTTCTGGCAATATGTGCTACATTTAGCTTACTTCTAGAATAGTTAGATGTGAAAACTACTTTTCTTCATGGAAATCTTAAAGAAGAAATTTATATGCTCCAACCAGAAGGTTTTGAAGTAAAAGACAGAGAATTTGTTTTGCAAGTTAAGCAAATCTCTATACAATATCAAATAGGTGTCGAGGTGTTAGTATAAGAGATTTGATTCCTTCATCATGAGCCTTGGATATAGCAGACTTAATGCAGACCCTTGTGCATATTTCAAGAGGTTTAGTGGAAATGATTTTATCATTTTACTGCTATATATAGATGACATGTTGATAACAGGCCACAACAAAGATCGTATTGAAGAATTGAAGGCACAGTTGGCTAGGGAATTTGAAATGAAGAAATTAGGAGTAGTAAACAAGATTTTAGGGATGCAAATTCACTGAGATATAAATAATAAGAAGATTTGGCTTTCTCAAAAGAATTATTTGAAGAAGATCTTAAGGCACTTCAATATGCAAGATTGTAAACCAATTTCTACACCATTTCCTATTAATTTCAAGTTATTCTCCAATATGAGTCCTAGCACAAAAGCATAGAAGATGGAGATGTCTCGAGTACCATATGCATCAGCAGTAGAAAGCTTGATGTTTGATATGATGTACATAAGACTAGACATTGCACATGTAGTTGGAGTGGTTAGTCAATACATGGAAAATCTTGGAAAAGAGCATTAGAATGTTGTAAAAGAGTACTGAGATACATCAAGGGACCACATATGTTGCATTATGTTATAAGGGATCAAACTTTGTTGTCAGAGGATATGTTGACTCCAATTATGCAATATTAGAAAGGTGCTCTAAAGGCAATCAACTTTTAGCACTTATTGTACAAAATCTTTATTTGAATAAAATGGCATTTTTTCATTATATCGATGTTCATCACATTATGAATTGATTAGATTTTAAAACAAATAATGAAGTCCATGATACAAAACATAGCGTGAAGGAAATCTTGATGTGATCACAATATTGAGATTCTTATCATATGCAATTATGTTTGTATCAAAATTATCCCAAGTCATAAGATCAACAAGACAAGATATTGTTGATTCGGACAGACTAGCACTTGTTATTGTTCTTGATTGGATCAAGTTGTAGATTTCATAACATGTAAACATGAGATGTTTAACATTAATATGTAGATTCTTGCTTGAGTAGACAAGTACATTTGTTTAATGTTAACATGTGGATGCTTGCTTGAGTAAATAAGTACATTGGAGACATACTATGAGACCAACACATGAATCCTTTATTCTATAGTAGTGATAGTCTCATTATAGTAATAGTGCAAGTATCCTTAAACTTGAGGTACTCAAATTATCTTAGATATTGATTGTGTCCTTTGACTCCGTTCCTTGTTGCCTCAGGAAAGGTAGCTCAAAGGGTGGTGATTGAGTACATTTTGAGGCATTTGAAGGTAATTGAGTACCAACAAAGGATTCACCACTCTTAGTAGAAGGAGCATATACCCTTGGCCCTTTGTCGAGATCATTACTCAAAATCTCTAGCTAGAGCGGACATATTATAAAGATAGTCTTCAGTGACATATCTAACAATAGTAATAAGTCTCAAGGACATGATCTAGTATCACTTAGACGTGATGTAACTTAGTCAGTCTAGTGGGAGAAAATATTGAGTCTATACTCTAAACCAAGGGGAGGTATAAGATGGTGAAAGGACAAATTTAATAGACCACTAACTTTTTGGTCAATTGGTGATCATGATATATTGCTAGATACCGTTCATGA
The DNA here is from genome assembly GCA_949630135.1 of Balakata baccata. Classification (NCBI taxonomy): domain Eukaryota; kingdom Viridiplantae; phylum Streptophyta; class Magnoliopsida; order Malpighiales; family Euphorbiaceae; genus Balakata; species Balakata baccata. The sequence goes on along the minus strand of CATIWF010023072.1, from coordinate 8,399 downwards.
TCTGCTTGAGATCAAGTGTTTATTTGAGTGGCCAATATAACCGAGAACCTAATAGGCCACATGTCTTAAAGGTGCAAGAAAAAGAAGTAAAAGGGTTATTGGATCATATCCAAAACCAAGAGAGAAAAACTGAGCCTAGATAAAGTCACGAGCGCAATTTGTCTCGTGGGAAATGTGATTTCATGAGCGCGAATGGTGAGCAAGCAAGAATATATTCTCGTACTCAAGAAAGCCAACTAGGTTGGAAGTGTTACTTGGACCTGATTGGGAAATGGGTTTCTCAAGTTGGAACCACTCGATAAAGGGCAATTCATGAACTCAATTTTGGAGTTGCAATCGTTAATCGAGTCTGTCTTAAAGAGTTCAAATTATTTTGGATTCTTGCACGTGGGTAACCATTCCCCATGTTGTGGCTGACTTCATAGCACATAAATGGTCAATTCAGATACCATTTCATGCACTCCAATTGTAGCACCTCGTCTATATAATAGATATAAACCCTTTATATAAACGGAATGCCACATGACTAGCTCGATAAATAGGTCTAAATTAAAACTTTTCTTTTTCTTAGATACATCTGATTAAACATGTTGTTCTAGTTATCAACTTATCTTATTAACTATATACATGAGTACATCTATCATTTGATCATAATTACTAGATTAAACCTATTGTGGCTTATACATGACATGTTTACCAACCCCAGATGCACGTATATAAAAAAATACAAAATGTCATTGACCCACAAATCGGGTCTAAATGTCTTTTCTAAGGTGGGCTTTTGCATGTCTTTGTCAATTTCGGATCTATTATTTACAAACTCTTGAACCTACGTGAGAAAAACCCATGCTAAGCCATTTCTAGCTTACTGGTACATATAGGCATCTAGGTTCTCCTAAATAATCACACAAAAACATAGCATATATATAAAATAAACATGTATATGGCTTATAAAGAATGAGTATACCAATATACAAGGTTTACATATTTAATTGATAATATCTATTAATTATTAAGTCAACTTGTAATGTAGTGTAACCATAGTTTATGTCATGCCAAACTTATATGAACAGTTCCATTTAACCTATCAATACCTTTCATATCATACTTTTTAATTATTAACCCAAGTTTCATTCTCGGACTGTCTGGATATGGGGTGTGAAATAGGGGTGCTCCACAAGCTTAAACCACTCTATTCACTCTGATCTCCAATCAAGAGTGCTCTATGAGCTTAAGCCTCGTTGACTGAGTACTATATATCATCCATATATAAATAGGATCAAGGGCGCTCCACAAGCTTAAGCCACCTTGTCCTTAAAACATATAACTGGTTCAATACCGTAGTTCCCCTTAATGGTGCACCATCTATCCTAATTCTAGTCCACAGGTAGAGAAATGGGCATTCATATTAAAGTATCACCCTATTTTAGTCTCATTCTTTCTTAATTCCATCCTATTACATATAATATATGTATTCTCACATATTGCATTCTTTATGTTATCATCATGTTTTACATATTATATATATAGTCACATATCATAGTTATGTTTATCACCATGTTTCCATATGTTTTAGCATCATACATTAACATTTATGCATGATCGGTATGCTTCAAACCCACCAAAACATCATTTAAAAATGGGTCACCTTTGCTTTGAATGGTGTCTTCACAGCCATGAATTTTGGTCTGGTCATGAAGGCTACTACCTCTATGTTCATGGCCATGACAATTTCAGCATGGTTATGATGCTGGTTGTGAAAGGTCTTAACTTGTGCCTATGGTCAAATTTTGTCAAAATTCCACTTCTAATCCCTTCTTAAACATGCATAGACATCATCCATGGTCACTGAACACAAATACAAGCAAGTTAAGACTACCCAAATCATCACCCAAAATAGGGCTCACCACTTTGCTCATAACACGAACTTCACACATACAATGTACACTTCTCGTCACATTGCCATTTTTCATGCTCATCAACATATTTAGGCATATTCAATCACTCAAATGAACTTTCCTAACATTTAATTATACCTTTTTATGCTTTTACCTTATGTTCCAATATTTAGCACATATTAAAGTTCATGGTATTTACACTAACTCAATGTCATTTTGAAATCAATATTTACTACATTTGTATACTTATTTAATAAATTTACATGTCAAGATACTCCATTTCATCTTCATATGCTCTTACATAGCATCACATAAATTTCAAATACTCATTAAATATATGCATATTACATAAAATTTATCATCATGACATATAATTCAATCAATTAACACATCATCATGCCTCAAGGCAAACAAAAATGCCTATATGTACTATTTTGACAAAGCTAGACACAATCCAAAATTAAGGAGCTTGACTACTCCTTTTGGTGGTCACCACCTTCCTCAACTTGTTTTCCTATAACAACCATAACCACATATCAATCTTTAACACTATGGCAAATATGTATAATCATAAAGCTAATCCCGTAACTCCCAAACTAAGGTTATTATGCATGTTTTCAACTCAATATCATAGTATCTCACTTCCAATAGCTTCAAAGAACATAAACACATACAAAACCCAATCACCCTTCTTCTTCCATAACTGATGTCCATAGCTTTTCACCCAAACACCACAACTTCATATAGCTTCATAATCATAATAAAGAGATGACTTTTCTTAGATTTTCTTACCTCTTGAAGGCAAATACTACCCTTGATCTTGCAAGGAACTCATGGGCTCTCTTGCACCAACTTTCTCTCTCCTCCAAAAACTCACCAAAGATAATGATTTCTTCAAATCTTGCTTTGATTGTGTTCGCTCTCTTGGTTTGGTGTTAAATCACTCAAATCCATGAAGAATCACTCACATATGGATCTTGGGTGTGTATGACAAGGGTTTGGGGTTTGACGATGGAAACGATGATGAAAAATAAAGAAAAGATCGTGGAAAAAGCTTATATAAAGCCCCTTTCAAGGTCATGAACACGTCTTTCACAATCATGAATATCAATATTCACGGTCATGAACAAAACCTTCATGGCCATGAATGTCTAATGTAAAAACAGTCAATGCTTATCTTTGACCATGATGTTCATGGCCATGAATCACTTTGTTCATAGGCATGAAGGCTGATTTTTCACATTTTCTCTATTTCTTTCATCCCTCTCTTCAAACCAAAGTCAAATTTGACCAATATACCTTACATATACCTCAAATATACCCTCATATACCTCCAATACACCTATCATATGATCACTTTAAGTCACATAATCATGCATAACAATTAACCCCTAGTTAATGGGTATTACACCAACAAATCAAAAAGTGTCTTGATTTTTCTCTATAAGGATTAATCAATCTACTAGTATAGATTTCTTAATCAAGCCATTTCCTTAAGTGTTTTCTTCTTCTCCTTTGCATGGATTTCTATTAGAGGTGATCCAAGTAGATTAATGTGGTTTGCGATAACTCGGTAAGAAGGAACTGAAGTAACAAGGTTATGATTTTCGAAGCTAACAATCTTCATGTAATAGCCTTGACTTTCCCACATGCATTATTACACGCATTTCATTTGGACATATTCATTTTATAAATGTCATTCACACAAAATACATGCATACATAGGGATTTTAGCTAGAACGTGCTCATGAGGTAGACTTGCCACGGGTCGGTTTATCACAATAGGAGCAAGTTGTACGTGTCTAGTTATAACTTAAATAAGGACACAAGATATTGAAAATGAAATTAAATAAAATGATTAAATTTGAAATAAATGAAATTTGGCATAGTGAAATTAATTAAAGTAGACAATTTGACTAGATAGTATTTTTGACACTAGGTACATGTAAAAATATAGAATAAATAATAATAATAATAATAATGAAAAAAAGAAAAGGAAGAAAGGACAAAGAAAGTTAGGCAGCTTTTGGCTTATTATTACTGCCTATTTTGGTGTTTTTCACACATTCTGAATAGCCTTCTTTCCCTACCCCGTTTCTTCTTCTTCTTCCCCCATAAGAGCCTTATTTTCTCCATTGTTTCACTTAAGTTTTATCATCTCTTCTTATTTAAGTGCCCATTATGACTTATTAGGGTTTGTTACAAGCAGTGTTTTGGCACTAGATTTTGATAGTCACAGACTGATTCTAGAAAGGTGAAAAGCATAACACTTGTAGCTTTATGTCTTATGTTTATGGCTACATAAATAGATTTGCAAGATTTCGTATCTATTAAAAGATATTGGCTTATGATTGAGACGGGTTCGTTTGTGGAACCCTAATTGAATCACTTCCTATTTTGATTATTTTTGTATATGATAGACTCGGTAATTAAGGAAACTCAAAACATTAAAGTTGTAGATATCTGTGTTATCTATTATATACTAAATGTCAGGACCAGATTATGGTCAGATGTTGAGTTATAGGTAAGAGAGTCATGTATGTTTCACATTTGAGCTACCTGCTTAGTGTCCTGTGCAGGTCTAGTAAGATGTTTTCTCCATTTTGAGTGCCTTATAATCATAATCTGTAAATAGTCAACATAAAAATTATAGTTACATGTCTTAGCTATTTTTGGCATAAATATCACTTCAATGTGTTATGTATTTTGTGAGTTAGGGCCTTCATAAGTCAAACTAGTCTCTGTTCTTGACCAGTCACAAGTACCCTACCATATGAGGACTTTAGAGGCAGAATGGATGAAAGTTGTCAACATGAAAAATGTTCCATTTTAACTTATTCATACAAAGTTTCATAAAAATATAACTTATAGGTTATAAGATATGAAGATACAAAGTTGGTGTCCCAAAACTGCCTAAGGGCAGAAACATGGCAGAAAATAGAATCTTCATATAAATTGCATAAAAAATTCAACAATGGTCCATATTATGCATATTTCAATTTGTTTAAGTTTCACTAAGTTTATTTGGCTTCCAATTGACCAAGTTTATATTCAATTAGGCTCACAAAATATTGTATATCCCCGAAAAAGTTAAAGACAATAAGTTAGAGGTTTAATAGCAAAAGAAAAGGTGAGTTTAATTATCAAACGATTTCTTTGGTACGTGTGTTTGTTGCGTGCTATGTGCAACATGACTTAACTTGCTATTATATGAATTACATGATTACTATGGTATGGCTATGATATGAAAATTAATGGATGACTTAAATGCATGGTTATATGATTGTGTTTTATTACATGAAAATGATTAACGATTCAATATGCAAATGTGATACAAATGCAATGACTAAGCAATGATTGTTGCGAATGCATATGGATATGGACTTAAAAGGCGTTTTGACTAGCTAAATGGCATTATAAAGCAAATGAAGAGGCCTATGACCCAAACAAATGTTCAAAAGCAAAAGAAAAGGCCTATGGCCTAACAAATGTGCAAATGTTACAAATGATCAAGCTAACTAGCAAATGCAAATGGTCACATGGAAACCCGGGACAATGTCTGTTTAGCCTAGTCACAACAAAAAGAAAATGGCATAAGCATAAGCAAATGAAATGTTTATGTGATTTAATGTCATTTATATTCATATAATATTGATAAATAGAATGACATGTAAAATGTGTACGAATGGCGAATTATTACTTGTAATTGTGATTGGCTTGGTACTTTAGAAAACTTTTGATGATTATTCTCATCGAGTTGCAACTCACTAAGTTGCATCGTTTTTTAGGAAGAGTCGAGTAATTAGCTTATTTTGGAGGTGTATACCACATAGAAGATATGGATCACAGGTCACCGGCCGAGGCTCACCAATCCCTCTCCTTGCATTGCACCTATGTATAGGAACATGACATCAATATTTTGGGTTGTATATCTGCATATGTATAAATTAGTAAACATGCAATGATGTGTAAATGCATATTTGGCCTTGAACATTCTACCTAAAATAATTGAATATGGCATATTAATTATTAGCATATGTATTATATTATGTTTACAGTCAAACTATGATACTATGAAAAATTGTTAAATATTGCATAAAGATAATGTTATATGATTGAAAAAAAAAATTATTTCTCATTATAAACATGACCTTGTCTTATGCTATGCAATACATGATACAAGTATAAGTAATATCCATAGGTATAAGGTGTTACAGCCTATGCTTCTAGGCAGCTGAAGACTCATAAGAAGAATTACCCCATACATGATCTTGAGTTGGCAGCTATAGCCGTTACTTTAAAGATATGGCATCACTATTTGTATAGAGGAAAATATTATATCTACATAGGTAATAAGAGCCTCAAGTATCTACCTACACAGAGGGATCTCAATTTGAGATAGAGACGATGGTTAAAGTTAATAAAAGATTACAGTTATGTGATAGATTACCATCCAAGCAAGGCCAATGTGGTGGCCAATGCTTTGAGTAGGAAGATGGTTGCCAAGTCATACATTAGACCTACACTTGATCAGGAGATCAGAGATACTCAGAGACAAGATAGTCAATTGATTGAGATTGCTGAGGCAGTCTCTAAAGGGGAGAGACCTGGATATTCAGTTCAGCCAAATGGTGGTTATATTTTCAAGGCTGGTTAATTGTGCCTAATTTGGCACATAATTGGCTTTAAACTGAGCTAAAAAGTAATCCCAGGTGGGAGGATAAGGAGTATGTGGTTTCTACAAGACCGATTTCCACCAATCGTATGCACTTTCTTGTAAAAGAGATAGGGAATATTAATATTTATGTTCTGGTGTACAATGTAGCTGCTGAAATACCCTTTCATTTCATTCCAACCAATATTCAGCTACTACGACATCGTCCTCTTTACAACCATAAAAATCTATTGCACCATACTTGTGCAACTTATAAAATTTCAATTCTGGTGCCGCTGGTTTGGATGCTTGTTTGATCAATTTAACAACATTCTGTGATAAATCTCTGTCATCTGTTCCTTTAACTGGAGCCTGTCTATGTGAAGATGCACTGCCCCTAATTGTCTTTCGCTAACCTAGATAGGGAGATGTCTCTATATCATACAACTTATTACTTTCAACACCTTCCCTAGAAGTTCTTAGTGAACTTGATTCCTCACTCACCTAAAAATTTAGGAATAGTGGCCCATATTAGAAAGTAGTAGCTTGTACAAAAATTTTATGTCTACATAAATCTAAATGCAAATGCATGTACATACAATCATATTTCTACCCTTTACTAGCCTAGGAACGACTAAACCTGCTCTGATACCACTAAATGTTACACCTCTTAACCCTCCTGAATATCAATCAGGTAAGATGATATCACTTTCGACCTTTATCACATTATTTCCTATATTAGCATTTGTAGTTTGAGATAGAAGATACTTCAGGAGGCTCATGAGACCAAGTATTCAATGTACCAGGTCCTTAGAGGTAAATTTTGGTGGTCAAGTATGAAAAAGGATATCACCTAGTACATTACTAGATGTTGTCAGCAGGTCAAGACGGAACATTAGGTAACATCAGGTCTTTTGCTACCGATCACAATTCTCGAGTGGAAATGGGAGCAGATTGCCATGGACTTTTGTGATTGGATTGCCAGTAATGCTCAATAAATATGATGCTGTATGGGTGATAGTGGATTGGCTTACTAAGTCAGCACACTTTTTGCCTATCAAGAGGGATTACTCCTTCAGCAGACTTGCTAAGTTATATGTTAGTGAGATTGTTTGGCTTCATAGAGTACCCTTATCCATTATGTTAGATAAGGACTCCAGATTCACTTCTTAGTTTTGGGGTAGTATGCAAAAAGCTTTGGGTACTAAGCTTAATTTTAGCATAGCATTTCACCCATCGACAGATGACCAATCAAAGCAGGTTATTCAAATGCTCGAGGATATAACGAGGGGCTATATTATAAAGTTTATGGGCAGTTGGGAGCGATATGTACCATTGATCGAGTTTACCTATAATAACAGTTACTAGTCTAGTATTTAGATGGCTCCGTATAAGGCACTTTAATGTAAGAAGTGTCATACGCCATTATGTTGGACCGAATAAAGTGAGAGAAAGCAAGTGGGACCAGATTTGATTTAAGAGACAGAAAAGAAGGTACAAGTTATTCAAGACAGACTTCGAGTAGCTTTTGACAAACAGAAATCTTATACAGACCTCAAAAGGAGTGGTATAGAGTATGTAGTGGGGGATAAGGTTTTCCTTAAAGTCTCCCTATGGAAGAAAGTATTGAGGTTTAGGAAGAAGGGAAAGCTGAGTCTGAGATTCATTGGACCTTATGAAGTACTAGACCAGGTTGGTTCAGTTGCTTACTGTTAGAGATGTGCACAAAAGGCAATCGCCTTAAGCACTTAGTGTACACATTCATAAAGGCATTCTTTCATTATATTAGTATTCATTTGCATATGAATTGATATAGATCTTAAACTGATTAATGAAAGTCCATGATA